>CABHPR010146875.1:0-28136 GCA_902168415.1 Peromyscus melanophrys
CCTCGAGTTTGGAGTAGTGTTTTGTTTTGTTTTAAGTTCTGTGTAGTGTACTGTGTGTGGTGCTGCATATTATTAGCCCTGGTCAGATTTCAAGTTGTCTTCCTGAGAAAGACAAACTGTGATTTAAATGTGTCCGTTGTGGAATGTCCCAGTTGAAATCTTGCATCGTTTTCAACAGTTCCTGAGTTTGTACTTTTTTTTTTGGCGTGTTAGCTAAACCTAGTCTGTACATCCGAGGTATGAAATGCTTTCAACTAGACATACACATACATTCATGGCATACCTAAGCGAAAAACAAGAAAAGTTCACCCCATAAATTTGATGTGACATCTGTGTATGGCGTTTTAATAGTAGAAATCTTACAGTATTTCTTCTTTTGAGTATCCAGGCTCCGTATCCTCAAGTTTGTAACTTTAGTACACTGTAGATTATATTTTTGTGACCCCTGCAATGCCCTGCTCAAAAAAGGCAATGAGCTATGTTTAGTAAATGTTAGTTGGGTGGTTCTCAACCTTCCTAATGCTGCGACCCATTAATACAGTTCCTCAGGTTTTGGTGACCCCCATTACCATAACATTATTTTGTTCCTACTTCATAACTGTAATTTTGCTGCTGTCATGAATGGTAATGTGAATATCTGATATGCAGGATATCTGATATGCAACCCCCAAAGGGGTCACAACCCACAGGCTGAGAACCACTGCTGGGTTGTTTGTTTGTTTTTGTTTTTTGTTTTTGTGGGCACCCACAAAGGTTTCCTAGTGAGATCTGAGCTTGCTTTACACAGCAGGGCTGCATTAGGGGATGTCTTGACCACGTGCATGGTCACCAGGTGCCTGGGATAGTCTGCACTTGACTGTGCTGGGGGGGGAGGGGTCTTTTGCTCCACCCCTTGGCGTTCCTTTAAAAGCCCTTTAGTAGAGACAGAAGGGGCTGGAGGGTTTGGATCCAGGTCCTCTCAAGGCTATTGTGGGTTTTCTAGCTGTCTCTCTTCTATACTTCTACCTACCTACCTACGTATTCTTCATTTCTCTCTGCTCAAGGGTACCCTGGGGGAATAAGAGGGAGCTGGTCTCTCTCATTTTTTAAAAGCTCCTGATCCACTTTATTATAACAGGAAGCCCAGCGTTTCCAGGGCAAGACCTGATTTTGAGTAATCTTTAACAGTCACAAGTCGGGATTCGAATTATGATTCTGATTTGAAGTTCATCTTGATTTAGCAATAGTCCATACCTTCAGAATAAGAGCTCCACCGGAGAAGTGAAGGCCAGTGGAACAGGGCCATGCTGGGTAGAAGATGTGCTGGCCGGTGCCTGCACCACCACCACCACCACCACCACCACCACCACCCCGCCCCCACAGCGCTAGGAGGCTGACAGAAAACAACAGCCAGGACTGTAGAGGAACTCTGAAAGTCGGGAAACTGACAGTCCAGTCTGGTCTTCAAGGGTTTCTTGTTTGGGATTTGTTTGGTTTGGGCGGAAGGGAAAGGTAACGGTTTGGTGTACTGTCTGAGCTAGGTTTATTTTGTAACCCTGCCCAGGCGTTCCTCCCTCAGCCTCCCAAGTAATGGATGACAAGGCATGAGCCACCACACTTGGCTTCAAGCTTTTATTCTTTTACTCTCAGAAGATTTTTTTTTTTAGAAATACGTTTCCACCGGGCGGTGGTGGCGCACGCCTTTAATCCCAGCACTTGGGGAGGCAGAGGCAGGCGGATCTCTGAGTTCGAGGCCAGCCTGGTCTACCAAGTGAGTTTCAGGAAAGGGGCAAAGCTACACAGAGAAACCCTGTCTCAAAAAAACAAAAAAAAAAAAAACAAAAAAAACAAAAAAAAAAGAAAGAATGAAAGGAAGAAAGAAAGAAAGAAATACGTTCCCACTAGGTAACTTTTTCATTATAAATGTAACTGGTTGCAACATTTGAAATTCCCATTGTAAATGTATGTACGCTTAACTCTCAGGTCATCCTTTTACTGTTTGCCAGTAAAAGATAAATAAATACCTCCAGTTCCACACCATTGTTGGATCCTCCACCACTGTCCAGTGACCCTTTTTATAGTCAGCCGCCTCCTACACTGGTCATCTTGCACTGTCGCTCTGTGTGACATAGGGCATATAATATACATGCAGTAAAATAATGGCATGAAGTCATTTCCAAAGTTAGGTTTTGACATACTCTTCCATCTCACCTTCTCCCGTCTTTATTGTTACTGTTGTTAAGTCTTAGTCTTTCGGGTGGGACAACCAGTTCCAGGGAATCCCATGCCGCCTTCTCAGCTCCAGACACCAAGCACGCACTTGGTGCACAGACACAGTGCAGACATACACCCATAAAGTCAATTGTAAAAAGGTTCACTGTTTTATTATCCTACTCAATACAACTGGGCATAGACATTACCATGTTGTCTTGATCTGGGTTCATCTTAACATCTGAAATAGCTTTTACGATTCAATGAAGGAGCCTCTTAGCCAGGAGTGTTGGGAGGCAGAGAAAGCGGATCCCTGAGGTCAAGGCAGCCAGGGCTACACAGAGAAATCCTGATGCTGGGGGATGTCTTTCTATACGCTGTGGATATATGTTGTTCCCATTGGTTAATAAATAATGGCGAGGCAGGCGGGAAATCCAAGAAGAGAGGCAAGAAAGAGAAAGGCGGAATCTAGAAAGGTCAGCCTGCAGCCCACAGAGGAACATGCCAGCAGACCGGTAAAGCAAAACAGATTAATAGAAATAGCTTAATTTAAGATGTAAGAGCTAGCTAGCAAGAAGCCTGCCATAGGCCATACAGTTTGTAAATAATATTAAGCCTCTGAGTGATTATGTTATAAGTGGCTGTGGGGACTGGAGAAACCTTCCAGGTACATACACCGACTCAAAAAAAAAAAAAATCTAATGAGGACAAGTAAAAGATTACTTGAAATTTGCTGATCTTACTCTATGAAATGAATTACTCAGTTAACAGACTGCAAGTTAATTTAAGTAGTACTTGTTAAGATACCACATATATGGTATATGTAATATATACCCCCACAAATACTCAACACTAATTTAAAAAACCTTTATCTAAATGAGCACTAAAAGAGACCTGAGGATGTGTTGCCTAGCATACATGAAGTCCTGTGTAGCACAAATCTTAAAAGGTCTTACTAATAAAAACAAACCCGGAGCCAGGTATTGGGGTGAATGCCGAAAGATCAGAGAAACAGAACAAGCC
The DNA here is from genome assembly GCA_902168415.1 of Peromyscus melanophrys. Lineage (NCBI taxonomy): Eukaryota > Metazoa > Chordata > Mammalia > Rodentia > Cricetidae > Peromyscus > Peromyscus melanophrys. The sequence continues at coordinate 3,214 of CABHPR010146875.1, forward strand.
ACAGCCACCTCAGCCTGCCAGTTCCTAAGCTGATCTCATTTCCTCAAACTGGAAGCCTCTGTGTCCTCATCCGAATGGATCTCAGCTGAACTGCTGCTAAAAGCTAAAAGCTTAAAAAGGCCTCTAGTTCCTGGTCTTCACGCCTTATATACCTTTCTGCTTCCTGCCATCACTTCCTGGGATTAAAGGAATTAATACACCATGCCTGGCTCAGTTTCCAGTGTGGCCTTGAAGTCACAAAGATCCGAATGGATCTCTGCCTCCAGAATGCTAGGATTAAAGGTGTGAGTGCCACCATTTTCTGGCCTCTATGTCTATCTAGTGGCTGTTCTGTTCTCTGACCCCAAGTAAGTTTATTAGGGTGCACAATATATTGGGGAACACCATACCACCACAGTCCTGAGTTTTAAAACCACTGCATTAACCAGGCCTGGTGGCAGATCCTATAATCCCAGCATTTGGGAAGGGAAATCAGGAACAGTTCAAGGCCATGCTGGCTACAAGGGGAGTCTGAGGCCATCCTGGACATCATGAGACCCTGTCTCCAAGGAAAAACCCTAGAGAACTAGCTGGTGTAACATTTGCGTATACACAAGATGCATGTGTGTGGAAGAGAACTGCCTGGCTGTAGGGATTGACCTCACTGGGACAGGGAATGAGAAGATGACAGACTAAAAAGCTGGGGTTGAGTGGCCTGGGCTTTCTGATGGAGAAGTCACAGCATTAGGGAAGTGCAGTGTATTTATATACAACTGAACAGGGAGGCAGGTTTAGCTAGTCTGTCAGAACAATTTCTGTAAAGGTGCCGTAAACATTTGCGGGGTTGTGGGGGCTACAGTGGACATTTTCTGCAGTCAACATTTGCACTCAAAACCTAAGGAGGCTGGGCGGTGGTGGCGCACGCCTTTAATCCCAGCACTCGGGAGGCAGAGCCAGGCGGATCTCTGTGAGTTCAAGGCCAGCCTGGGCTACCAAGTGAGCTCCAGGAAAGGCGCAAAGCTACACAGAGAAACCCTGTCTCGAAAAACCACAAAAAAAAAAAAAAAACCTAAGGAAGGTTTTGCCACTCAAATGGGGCTAAAGCATTGAGGTCCTTGACACGGCCAGGCCTATGTCAACAACACATTCACTCGGGATTTTACTTGCTCCCAACAGAGAACAAGTGGGTTCATGTGTGTCAAGAGAACCAAACTCAACTTACCAGGCTTGACAGCAAGTATCTACCAATGAGCCACCTGAAGCCCCACTTCTGTGCCTTACCCTACCTGTCATAGAGCCGAGACTTTCTAAGATGCTAACTATTCCTTAATCTGGATGCATTTTTGGGGGGGGGGGGGCTGCTGAATAAAGTTGGTAAAGCTAGCCCTTCAAGAAATATGAATTCTCAAGTCTCAAAGATGCTACTTTTAAATATGACTATACAGAGTTCGTGTACCAAGATCTTATTTCCAAGGTTTTAATTCAACCAGTTCATACATAACTGTACGATCCTTTTGAAAAAAAACTAAAACAGTACACACTGTTCAAGGAGCCTGACTGATAACATTATTCTTTGGGAAAACTTGAGACAGGGTTTCCTGTGTCCTACCCTGCACTTGTCCCTGCCTCTGCCTCCTGAGTAGTAAGATGACAGATGAGGTGTGCAGAGCCCCATTTATGTGATGTGGGGTCAACCAGGGGTCAACCAGAGCTTGCTTCATGCATGCTAGGCAAGAACTCTACCTATGGAGCTACATCCCCAACAAGGACATTTCTTAATGGATCAGTAAACCAGACCAACTGTAACTGGAGTCACATTTCTCTTCAAATTGGAAAAGAGAAAAATAAGTCATTTCATTGTGAAATGAGTCATAACATTATGTCAAGAAGATGCATCTCTAAAACTTGAGCTTGTATCGCCTCCCCTTACACGTCTTACAGAATCACCTGCAGTGGATAGTCTGGATGTGTGCGTGAGTGTCATGCATCCCTCTTCTGAAATGCCTGTTTCCCTTGGGAGCTCTGAGTAATTGGACCACATGAGAACTAAGCCTCAGAAGAGTATGAATGAAGAGAGTAAATGGGGAGGAGCTTGATCTAAATGACCTCAGGTCTAAAGTGGCCCAGTTCTGATTGGAAGTGATTGCCCTACAGAAGAGACTAACTCTCCGGACAGTGGCCTGGGAACTTAACTGAAAGCCTGTTTCCAACATTCAGAATCTGCTAATATGAAAGAGACCCATATCATATCTTTGCCCTGAAAAGATTCATTCTGGTTGGTTTGTGACAGGGTCTCCTGTAGCCCAGGTTGGCCTGGAACTCACCAGGTAGTTGACATGGGCCTGGTTTACATGATGCCGGGAGAAGCCAGCACTCCACACAGAGCAGACAAGCACTCACCACTCCTGCCCGATCAGCAGAGCATTTACAGGCAGATGAATATAAACAAACAAAAGCTGGAGAGATGGCTCCTCTTGCAAAGAACCTGAGTTGGTTTCCCAGTCCTCAAAAGTGGGTGGCAGGAACAGCATGTAACTCCACCTGCAGGGGATCTGATGCCTGGCCTCCATGGGTACTTACACCATATCCACATACACATAATTAAAATTAAAAAAATAATAAACCCAACACAAATGAGATACCTGCTTTCTTAGAAAGCCAGGTCAAGACTTTTTCTTTCTTTCAGTGGGCAGTGGTGGCACAATTTTTTTTTTTTTTTTTTTTTTTTTTTTTTTTTTTCGAGACAGGGTTTCTCTGTGTAGCTTTGCGCCTTTTCCTGGAACTCACTTGGTAGCCCAGGCTAGCCTTGAACTCACAGAGATCCGCCTGGCTCTGCCTCCCGAGTGCTGGGATTAAAGGCGTGCGCCACCACCGCCCGGCCAAACTTTTTTTTTAAAGCACACCTTTAATCCTAGCACTTGGAAGGAAGAAGGCAGATCTCCAAGTTCGAGGCCAGCCTGGTTTACAGAGTGAGTTCCAGGACTAGAGAAACCATGTTCCTCCCCGCCCACCAAAAAAATAAAAATATTTTCATTTTTGCATAATTTTACAGGAAAGCTAGAGCATTGCACTGTATTCCAGTTTACTAGTCACCTAGCATCCCTAATATGTGTGTACATATAATATATATTGTCAAAACTAAGAAATTAGGGGTTGGAGAGATGGCTCAGCAGTTAAAAATACTGGTTCTTGCAGGAGCCCAGTTCCAGGGGATCTGACGCCCTCTGCTGGCCTCCAAGGGCACCAGGCACACATGTGGTACACAGACATACATGAAAGCCAAACACTCATACACATAAATTAGAAAGGAAAAAGGCAGCACTATTATAAATGAACTGGGAAGTCTGATTTAAGGCCCCGGGTTGCGGCAGTTACAGTAGCCCCAGGACACTAACACAATGCTGAGTTTCCTCACATCTCTGCCTGCTCATAGACATAGGCAGAAGAGCCCTATGTTACTACGATGCAAATATTTGGGCTTTCAAACCCATTCTGACAGGATGATGCGAGAGAATGAGAATGTTTGCATGTTTCTCCCAACTTCTGAACCCCGAGGCTGCGTCTCTTGTGATTAGTTGTCCTTCCACTGGCCCCATTGTCACGTGACAAAGTACAATACAATCTCTGAGTCCAATTGTTGCCCAGCAGTTTAACCTCCTTCGCGTGGTCCACGGCTGCTGTCAAGTAGCTGTCTCTTCCTTCCCCTTCTCCCCTCCCATTCTGCCCATTGGCAGAGAGCCCTCCCTAAGTCATAAGACATCAGCGAACACAGGCCAGGAGACTGGAAAGAGAGGGACAACAAAATAACCACACGTTTTAGTAAAGGGCCCTGCAAAGACAGACCAGAATCCAGAAGGCGCTTGTACATTTAACAACCATCAGATGTTTTAAACAGATGTTGACTTGGAGCCAGAGGGGTGGTGCTCCGCCCACGTTAATGCTCAGTAAATTGATGAAAGTGGAAACTCCTGGCTACTGGCAGGCAAGCCCATCCATCGAGTCAAGAACGGTTGACTCCTGAGGACAGGATCAGGGAGCATCTGCTGCTGTGGACTCCCTGGTCAAGCAGTGCAGCACTCACATTATAGCCGACATGGGAAGTATCAGCAGAATTGACCAGGATTTACTCAAGAAAGCATGTAGGATTTAAACTAGACAAAAGCATTCAATGTGTGTTCAGACCGTGCATGTGCCACAGAGAAAAACCCACACTTAGTGGGCCTTAGGAGTCCCTTGATTCCGGTTCTGTGTGATCTGTGCAATGTGGTGCTTTGCTTTAGACCCACTGGCCACCTACTGGGGAACCTTGGGTAGATACTACCATTTATTTATTGTCTTACTTAGGAGTATAGATCAGACAAGTTCATGGAGTAGTCCATTGACTTATTACCGGTATAAGGTACAGTCCTTGGTATTTGATCATTCTTTGATTGGTTGACATTTTAGAATATAAAAGAACAGCTGAGGGCGGTGGTGGCGCACACCTTTGATCCCAGCACTCAGGAGGCAGAGGCAGGCGGATCTCTGTGGGTTCGAGGCCAGCCTGGGCTACAGAGTGAGTTCCAGGACAAGCTCCAAAGCTACAGAGAAACATTCTCGAAAAAAAACAAAACAAAAATAAATGAATAACTAAAAAAAGAGCTGGAAGGCCAGTCATCCACTAATGTCACCGCTACCACCTCAGGAACAGGTCATCAAGTTAAGCACTTAATGGAGAAGTCTAATGAGATCTATTTTGGGAGATGTGAGCGCAGCCATGCTCTTACAGTCAAGAGCTCTTAAAGAGGTAGAGGACTATATGCCCTTGAGATGTCTTAAACAGAGAGGTGATATGAAATGTCATCTGATTTTAAAGACTAATCAATGTGCATCTCATTAAAATGTGTACGTTGGGCTTTGTGAGCTTTGTCGAATGCGGGAAGTTGTGCCACTCTTCCTATAACTCAACGGAGTCTTTCCATCCACTTCACAAAGGCAGGTGGGCTGCAGAAATGGCTCAGCTGTTTAGAGCTCTCCAGAGAACCTGGGTTCAGTTCCCAGCAACTGCCTAAAACTCCAGTTCCAGAGGACCTGACACCCTCTCCTGGCCTCCACGTGCAATGCACGCACACCATACACAATATACACACAAGCAAAATACCCACACACAGAAACAAAAATAAAATCCTGTCAGGATTTGTTTTGTTTTGTTTGTTTTTAGGAGACAGGGTTTCTCTGTGTAGCTCTAGCTGTCCTGGAACTCACTCTGTAGCCCAGGCTGGCCTCTGTCTCCCGAGTGCTGGGATTAAAGGCATGCGCCACCACCGCCCAGCACTCAAGATAGATTTTTATTGCCTACATAATTTGAAAAGTCTCTGGTAAAACTTGACAGTCTACAAAGACTGGAAAAATCTATCTCTTATCATCTAGTTTTATCAATGTCCTCCCTTCAGACAGCCTCTCATGGTACAACCCAGGCTGGAATCACTTTGTCTTCTCCCCAGCTGTGGGGATACAGGCACGTGATACCGTGCTCAGTCATCTATGAGCTGTTAGCTGGTACCCAATACACATAACTGTTTTTTAAGCAGGGTAGCCTGTAGCCTTAGCTGTCCTGGAACTCTACATATACTAGACAGGCCTCAAATGCACAGGTCCCCACCTACTTTTGCCTCCCAAGTGCTAGGATCATAGACATGCACCACTATGCCCCCCAGCTCAACACGTAACTCTTAGATGACTGCCTTGAAGAGTATTTTATAGCTCAGGACATTCAGGTCAGTGTTTACTGCACATATTAGCTACGCAGACATGGAGTTAGGTGCTCACCAGAGAGAATATATAGTAAGAACTAAACACACACACATAGGGTGAGGACTGGAGAGATGGCTCAGTGGTTAAGAGCACTGCCTGCTCTTCCAGAGGACCAGGGTTCAATCTTAGCAATCACATGGCAGCTCACAACTGTTTGTACTCCACTTCCAGGGGATCTGATACCCTCACAAAGACATGAATGTAGGCAAAATAACCAATGCACGTAAAACATTTTTAAAAATCTCGTTAATGGGGAAGAGACTTGAAATCATTTTCATTACTAACAGCTATAACAGTGGGTGCCCCTTGCTACCTCTTGAAGAGTCTGTGCAATCCAGTCTGAGCCTTCCAAATGATGGTATTTACAGGTCTGTGCTAATGTAAGACAAGTAAACTTTTTTGTTGTTGTTTTTGATACAGGGTTTCTCTGTGTAGCCCTCACTCTGTAGACCAGGCTGGCCTCAAACTCAGAGATCTGCCTGCCTTTCTCCCGAGTGCTGGGATTGAAGGTGTGTGCCACCACCGCCCAGCTCAGGCAAGTAAACTCTTGACTAAAGAGAACGTCATTTCTTCTCTGGGTCCTGATCTTTCCTAACTTAGCAACAGAACTTTCTCCTAGTTTTCCATCAGAGGACGCTAATTAGAAGCAAAATCACTGCTTAATAGATTTTTTAAACCTTTCATTCCCAAGTTACAGTCACTTTCTGTGTCTATGTCCTTGACAATCTAGGGCAATAGGTCTACCTGATAAAGCAGACAGTTTTCACTTTATTAGAACCCTCTATTCTAATTTAGGCTGTCCTGATATACCCAAGACCTTTGCATGCTAAGAAATCACTGAGATTCACTGCCAGCCTTTTTATTTTGAGCAGCATTTTTCCCCCCAGACAGGAGGGTCTCATGTAACCCAGGCTGGCCTTGAACTCACTATGTAATTAAGGATGGTCTCTGCCTCCAAAGTACTGAGATGATACATGTGCCACCATACCTGGCTCAGAATGGGTCTTCCTGCCTCTGCTTGAGTAACTGGAACTACAGGTGCTTGCTACCTGCTCAACCTATTACCCCTCCCTTCTAATACCCACAATCCTCCACCTATCTGGAAATCCTCTGATGCATTAACTCACAGGCAGGATAGGTTGTGCAGCTTTCATAGCTCAGGAAGGTGGCAGCTGTGAAGGTGTGTGGATCAAGTTCCATCCGATCCCGAGTCCCTGACCCCTAACACTAGTGCCCACACATGGAAAGCAGACAGCTTGACTTCTGGGTTGGTCATCTCTCTCCACCATTCCATCAAACCTCACCTGTTTACTCTCATGATTCTAATGTTGTGGTGTTGCCACCAGTCTCTGGTCTACCAGTGAACCAGTACTCCAAGATTCTTGATGGGGTCCAGAAATCTGTGGTAAAAAATCAGATCATGGCGAATGGCTTAAACCAAGGGCCTGGTGAGAAGACTCCCAGAGATCAAATAGCGGCACACTTAGCACTAATTCCAGATGGAAAGAAAGGAAAAACAAAGCCCTACTAATGCCTCAGCCTGCTAGCCTTCAAAAGCTCACATTATTGGGGTAGGATGGTGAGGAAGGATTACACAGTTGCCTGGTTAGCAGGGGTTTTTGCAAGTACTGTCTACTTCTAGTCCGTAGGAAGGGGAAGCTACTTACAGCCCCCTCTACTAGGAAACAGCAGACCACAAATTTCAGTTAGCTACACACCCAGCTGTCCCAGAAGGCTCCACTGCTGTTCCACAAAGCAAAATATGTAAATCTGACAGGGTTTCTCTGTGTAGCTTTGGTGCCTGTTCTGGAACTCATTCTGTAGACAGGCTGGCCTTGAACTCAGAGATCCACCTGCCTCTGCTTCCTGAGAGCTGGGGTTAAAGGAGTGTGCCACCACACCCAGCCTTGGAAAGAAATTTCAAAAATTGAGAGTTCAAGGGTTAGGTATAACACAAATGCCTGGGAGCATGAGGTCCTGGGTCAATCCCCAGAAATGGAAATTAGTGAAAAAGAAAACCCTCCAACATGGCTTTAAAGCCTCCCACCACTCCAAACCTTTACTTATTTACACTTTCCCCTGAGGAAAGATGTCATTTTTCCATCTAATGCTGGGGAGCCACAAACCAGGTCAAAGACTCCAGGACTTCAGATATCAAGTTCTCCCAGATGGAGAAGACAATTTATTCTTCTGTGTGTGCACATGCACATCAAAGCCCAAGAAGGCCCCTAGGGTAGGAGTTTCAGGTGACTGTCAGTTCTGGAGACCAAAGCCCAGTACACTGAAAAAGCAGCAGGCACTTTTAAGGGCCGAGCTGCCTTTCCAACCTTTCAAGAAGACATTCAAATGTGGGACTGAGTACAGAGAGGCCACCCCAGCAGTCCGCCATCTGACTTTACTCACCATTTACAGCTCCACACGATAGTCTCCCAGTTCAAATGCACAACATTCTCATCGTTACTCAAGTACCTGTAACTTCAAAAAGGGTATCCTATAGATTGAAATTCAGGGGGACAAACTCCTATTAACTGTCTTGTTTTTCTTTCTTTGCTGTTTTTGTTTTTTAGGCACTATGGATCAAACTTAGAGCCTTAGCTATTCTAAACAAGCTTTCTACCAGGTCCCACTACGTAGCCCTGGCTGGTCAAACTCAGCTGCCTGCCTCTACCTCCCAAGGGTTGGGATTAAAGGCAAACACATAATGCCTGGCTACCCAGCAAGTAGGGACCATCTTAACCTTCTAAATGCTGTTAAATTCTGTGTTTTGATTCTCTCAATAAACAAGTTTAAGGAGCTGGGAATGCACCCAAGTGGGAGAAATTCTAGCATGTACGAAGCTCTGAGAGGGAAGGGAAGAAAAAGAGTCAAGAGAAATGGAAGGGAAAGAGAGCCAGAGAGTAAGCACGTAACAACTGCAAATGGAGCTTTGTCCTACATTCATATTTTGGAAAATTAAGAGGATAAACCTACAATGCTAATTTTTCAAATTATGTTGCCTTGAAAAATCATTTCTCTAACTAATACAGGTTAAAAAAAAAACACTGATATTATAAATCATCGTGACTTTGAATGTACAAGTGGCAGACAGAATGCTTACAAGTGGATTACCTGGAAACTAGAACTGCTCTTACATGCTCATGTAATGGAAGCACAATTCTAACACCAGCCAAGACTCCTGGGCACAGCAGTAGCTTTTCTAGTTTTCAAGTGTCCACTTTACTCCATGACAGCTAACACATTATCATTCACATCTGAGGAAGAGCTGGCCCGTGAGATGACCTGGAGAAATACAGACCAATTGTACACAGTGCCAGGTACCCACAGTATACCACAATGCAGAAATACGGGCATCACCACTACATTTCACATAATAAGAAATAACAATAAACTTCAAAAAGTAGTAAATTCACCTGTTCCTTAAAATATGGGTATGCAATTGGTACAAAGCCATAATAAATGGTTTTATAAAATGCAGTTTTATTTTATGTTACTCTGCTGTTACATAGGGCATAACATTTTCACAAGGCTTTTTTGGGACTACAGTCAATGATTAGCAAACACACAGCTCTCTGAAGAACAGTCACTGGACACACTGGACACCTTCTCACATGTGCACGGATCTGCATGGAAAAGTACTCAACTTAAGACGTGGACGTGTGTTCTTATCTCCCCTTTCTAGTGGATTAAGAAAGGACATGCATTTTAATTTGCCCAAAGCAATGCTTATGTTCTGGCAGCAACATGCTACTTCTATTACAAGGTAAAGTGAATACCAGAGCTACAAAGGCAGGAGGTGTAAGTGATTTTTATTGGGAAGGAAGTTGTCAACTCAAACAGCAGCAAATGAAGAATGCATAAAGGAAACTCCCTGTTGCCACAGACAGACATAACCCCCAGAATATGTGACATAGGAGACATTTCCACCTGTGACCTCCAGACTGGATGCATCTTAATGCATCTTAATCCCGCTCAATCTAACACTTTGGATTCCTACTAAAAAGGAGTATGCAGTAAGAGTATGGAAAAGTCGCTTCTGAAAGGAAACCCCCAAAGAAGGGTCAGAGAGGGAATGTAGAAATCAGGAAGTTATTATTACAATTACTTTCAATTGTAATGCACTACATTTCCATATCTTCACAGTAATACAAACACAGCCACTTGCAGAACTGGTTCAGATGCCTTAAATACCAAATGCACTGTCAGTCCTCTGCACAAGTGTCTGGAAGTTACTCGTGTGTGTATGAAATGAAGCTATTGATACTTTTCTACAGCAGTAACTGCACACCAGGAAGGCCGAGACAACACAGATCAAGGGATGGAGTTTTCCCAAAGCTGCAGTGTGAAAAGACTATAAACAGTTGATCCCATACACATGAATGGGCTTCCTTGCTAGAGGAAATCCAAGTGGAATAAGGAATGGAGATGTAAAAAGGTTTTCTTGAGGGGACGGAGGACGGCACCCGGGTGCCCTTAGTTTTCGGCCCCCTCCGCTGCATCACATTCTTCTCCTGCACTGTCCGATGTCCATAACTACAGGAGAAAAAGAGAAACACAGGAGGTTATTTCCACCCGGACATTCTTGAAGGCCCTGACGAGAAAGAAGTCAATCCTTTAAGCAATAGAGGATGATCAAGACAGTCCTTTCTCAAAATTGAAAACCATTACCCCTTAAGACCGCATGCATGCATACATAAATACATTTACAGGTTCCTCGAGTTCCTGCTCTGACTTCCCTCAAGGATGGACGATGACATGAAATGAAGCCAACTACACCCTTTCCTCCCCAAGTTGCTTTGATCCTGGACTTTATCACAGCAGTAGAGAGCAAACTGAGACAGTTCCCCACACCACAGAAGTAGTGAAGTAAAAGAACTGTAATTACAGAATACACAAGGGAAGTGCTGAGGATCTCATATTCTCCATTCTCAATAGTGAAATGCTTTCCTTGAAAACAGTATTTAAATATAATTTATGGCCGAGAGGTGGTGGCACACACCTTTATTCCCAGAGCTTGGGAGGCAGAGAATGGTGACTCTGAGTTCGAGGCCAGCCTGGTCTACAGAGTGAGTTCCAGGACAGCAAAAGCTATACGAAGAAAAACTTGTCTCAAAAATACAATAAATAAAATTTATGAGACTAAAAAAACAAAAACTGAGAAAATCGTGGTCTTCATGTTTCCCAGAACATGAAGGGCTAACAGAAAAAGCAACAGATGGACTTTGCACTGACAAAATTGAACCAGGAGTGAGTGAGGAAGGCCACGGAGGCACAGCAGCATACAAGTGTGCTGACTGAACGCTACACCAGAGTACCTCAAGATCTCTCTAAGAATGGAAAGAGGAAGTGAAGTCAGGTTTTCAATCAAGTCAGAAAACAGACATTATCAGACCAACACCAGGATGCTACTTGCAACTTTATACCAAGACAAACAGGGTAAAAGCCTCTCAAGAATTACTCCTTAAAGAGAGAACAGAACCAAAGCAGTGAAGACAGCTAGTCCCGAGTCCACAGAAGCAGCGGGGTGAGGATCTCTCCCGGCCGCCCGCAGGGCTGCAGCTCTGCCGACGACGTCTAAGAATGTCCAGTGCTTTCCTAATTCCTTCTCAGTGGACTCATCATCTGTGCAGGAGAACTGAACAGATGTGGAGCTTTATAAAACACAGCTACAATAATCCCCCAGTAAAAGCTGCAGCACCACAATCCAGGGCTAGGAAAACTACATCCACACTCAAGGGCGTCATTCCCCTCTGCTCCCTTCTGTTGAGTCGAAGATATTACCTATCAAATTTATCTGAACATACAAAAAGTCCAAGCTTTACCTTTTGTCAATTATCTGCTGTTATAGTTTATGTCTGAAATGTCCCCAAAGGCCCACATGGTCACTGTGGCTTAAAAGTGAGGTAGTGGAATTTCTCAGAGAAGGTATCAAGTTAGAGAAAGTTGGGTCATTGTAGGAGTGCCCTTGAAGAGGACACTGTGACACAGGTCTCTTTCCTGTGGCTGCCAGGAGAGATACAGGCTTTCACCACACATGTTCCCATTAAGCCATTCAACACAACATGGCCAAGCCACTATGGATTAAAACCTTTAAACTCCTGAATCAAACTAAATGTTCCCCTGTTTTAAAGTTGTTTAATCCTAGGCACCTTGTCCCAGGAACAGAACACTAACATGTCCTTTACCTACTGTTTAAGGAGGGAGAAAGCCAGGCAGTGGTGGCTCACGCCTTTAATCCCAGCACTCGGGAGGTAGAGGCAGGCAGATCATCTCTGTGAGTTCGAGGCCAGCCTGGTCTACAGATTGAGATCTAGGACAGACTCTAAAACCTACAGAGAGAAACCCTGACTCGAAAAACCAAAACCAACAACAACAACAAAAGAAAGCATGGAGAAAAACCAAAGAAAAATATAAAACAGCACCTTAGCATGCAGAGGTAGAGTAAACTTAGGTACAAGCTTACCCTCTGTACTGTTTTTTTATTTTATTTTATATTTATTTTTGTCAATTTGACATAAGGCAAAGCCATCTGGGAAGCGGGAACATTAATTGAGGGAATACCTCCATCAGACTGGCCTGTAGGCATGTCTCTGGGGACATCTTTTTCGAGACAGGGTTTCTCTGTGTAGCTCTGGCTGTCCTGGATCCCTCTCTGGACACCAGGCTAGCCTCTTTGAGGACATCTTCCTGATGTGATGATTGAGGGCCTCGCCCTTCTATGGGAAGAACCATCCCTGAGAATGTGCTTCTGGTTTACACTAGAAAGCAGGCTGCGCAAGCCATGGAGAACAAGTCAGAAAGCAGCATTCCTCCACGGCCTCTGCTTTCCAGGTTCCTGCCTTCATCTCCTGCCCTGACTTCACTCTATGATGGACAATAAACTCTAATCTGAAATAAATCCTTTCCTTTCCAAATTGGTTATGGTGTTTTATCACTGCAATAGAATACAAACTAGGAAACCCTCTATCAAATATTCAAACACACAGAGTTCACAAAGTACGTACCCTTTACAGGGTTAGGTACTGCCTGTATACCATGTGTGTGCAGTTCCCATGGAGGCCACAAGAGGGCCTGGGTCCCTCAGGACTGGAGTAAGTCCATTGTGAACATATATGTGTACTGAGACTCGAACCCAGGTCCTCCTGGACAGTAACCAACGTTCCTCTCTAGCGCTACCAAGTAAACTTTTACTACAACAAGCTGTTTCATGATTTTAGGAGATTGGAACATCTACAGAATCCCTAATTTGCTATACCTAATTTACCCAGAGAAAGGAAATACTAAAATTACACAAGCTCTCTACATTAACTGTTATCAACATACTCAACCAAGTCAAATAATAACACTGTGTTCCTACAAGCACAGTACCTTTTTCAGGAAGGTCTGATATAATGTCACCTTATCACCATGAAGATCTTTCTCCAAACTTTTTGAGAGAGACTATAGCTCTTCTATAACTGTCCCCAAAGACAAGAAGATCAAAATAAAATTACTGTTGTTTCTGAAAACAAAGCCACATAATAGTGAAACACTCACTGTTAAGTTGTCTCTAAGCAACTGCATGATGAGGGTGCTGTCTTTGTAGGAGTCTTCATTCAGTGTATCGAGCTCTGCGATAGCCTCATCAAAAGCCTGGTAAAGTCAACATTCACAGTAAGCAACACCAATACCACTGTGTGCCCAGTCCCACTAACTAGGAAGGACTTGCTCCCTTGGAGGCCCGGTTTAAGACTGAGGACTTCTCACTTAAAGTCCCTCCCACCTGGAGGAGTTCTCCCCTTACTTTTCTTTACCCATCAATACCTGCTCTGCTTTTTTTAAAAAAGAAAAAAGAATTCGTATGACCTGAAACCTGCTGTAAATATTTACAGAAACACGTCTCTTGGTTCTTTCACAAGATACACAGTGTATTAGCAATGCTTGACACAATTCTTACAGATCTAGCATGGCCTTGAGACATTTGGGGGATACAGGTTTCTAGTGCTCACACTGGGCAGGCACTCCTGATTTCCAATTACTCTGATTTCTCTGACCATGTTGCCTTCCTGGCTCTTCAGTCAGACATTACTACTTAGAATCACAGTGAGAGTGTAGTGTTTATGGAGGAGGAAGTAGGCAAGACGGTAATAAAAAGAAAACACAATGCTAAAGAAATGGCCTCCCTGAGCATCCAAATACTTCAAAATTAATATACTTAGTATCTCACACACCCTCAGCCAAAGAGGCAAGCATGCATATCCCCCACAGACCTTACCGTTTTGGCCAATGTGCAGGCAAGCTCTGGATTATTAAGGATCTCATAGTAAAATACAGAGAAGTTAAGCGCCAGCCCCAGGCGGATTGGGTGTGTAGGCTGCATCTCTTTCTTGCTTATATCAAAGGCCTCTTGGTAGGCTCCTTGGGAATTATCTATCGTTTCTGTGAGTTGGAGAAAAAAATATTTAAGACAACAGCAAAAATATCTATCCAATATATAGCACGCTAACAACTTTAACATATGTACCAGCTCTGAGTCATTCTGAGTCACAATAGCTCCAGTGTATTTAAATAAAACCCATGGGGGCCAGCAAGACTGTCAATGAGTTTGATCCCTGGGACCTACATGGTAGATGTCCTCTGATCTCCACACGTGTGCTGTGGCATTCAGGAACACACACAACACAAAAATTAATCAGTTAGACTATGAAGTCTGAACAAACCATACACTCGTCTTCCCTCCCTCCCTCCTTTTAAATTTGGTTGTAAACAGCAATGCTGTGGCCCCTAAGAGCCTTCAACAGGCCTGTACGCCTAGCTACTTGGGAGGGTAAAACAGGAGAACTAAAGTTTCATGGCCTTCCTGAACTGCAAAGCAGGTTCAAAGCCAGCCTGAACTTAATGTAACCCTGTCTCAAAATTTAAGTGAGGCTAGGAACACAGCTCAGTGGCAGGGCCTTGCCTAGCTAACATGTATGATGCTCTGAGTTAAATTTCCAGCAAAATAGTAATAATTATTAAAACTTAAAAAGAACTGGGGATATAGTTTCAAGAGTAGGGGTCTTTGCCTATCATATATGAGGCCCTGGGTTCAAATCCCAGCACACACTCACACACATATAACACACAACATCCTATTTCTACGTCCTATGAGAAATCCAGAACAACTGATTGTGTGTAAAGAATTGTGGGGCTAAAAGTATGACAAAAAAAACCCGAAAGCACGAAAGATTCAGCCTGCTTTAACGTCAAAGTATAATTAGAGTTCACCCATGAGCCCAATTTTAACACTTTCCTTGTTTTGAGGCAGGGTATCACTATGTAGTCCAGGTTGATCTAAAAACAACCCTCTTGCTCCAGCCTCCTGGTATATTTTCACTTTTGGGAACATACAGCAACATTCAATTTTCTTGATATAAAAAA
This sequence comes from Peromyscus melanophrys, assembly GCA_902168415.1. NCBI lineage: Eukaryota > Metazoa > Chordata > Mammalia > Rodentia > Cricetidae > Peromyscus > Peromyscus melanophrys. Next base: position 18,382 of record CABHPR010146875.1, read on the forward strand.
GACTTTTGAGACAAGGGTCTCTCTACATAGCCCTGGCTGTTCTAGAACTCACTCTGTAGACCAGTCTGGCCTTGAACTCACAGAGGTCCATCTGCCTCTGCCTCCTAAGTGCTGGGAGTAAGGATATGCATCACCACATCCAGCATACTTTTTTTTTAAAGATTTATTATTATTTTTAAATATTTACTTATTTATTATGTATACAGTGTTCTGTCTGCATGTATGTCTGCAGGCCAGAAGAGGGCACCAGATTCCATTACAGATGGTTGTGAGCCAACATGTGGTTGCTGGGAATTGAACTCAAGACCTCTGGAAGGACAGTCAGTGCTCTTAACCTCTTGAGCCATCTCTCCAGCCCCCAGCATAATTTTTTAAAATAGTATTTATTTATTCTTTGAAGGGGCCGGAGAAATGACTTCGTGGTCAAGAACACTGGCAGTTCTTCCAGAAGACCCAGGTTCAATTCCCAGCCCACGGTAGCTCAACCATCTGTAAACTCTAGTTCCGGGCACTAACTCCAAGGGCACTAGGCACTCACAGGTACAGACACACATCCAGACAAAACATGCACACATGGAAAATAAAAATAAGTCTGAACATTTTCAATACTCTGTTTAGTCTTTTAAATTTTCATACATCTGTACACTGTATTCTTGTCACCCCCATCTACTGTCACCCTCTCCCTCACCCCCACGACGTCATGGCCTCTCTTTCCCTGTTATTAGGAACCCTGAGTCTAATTAGTGCTGCCATGTGGGCATGGGTGTGGGCATCCACTGGGACAAGACCCATGATTTTTACGTTGCCAAAGGCCTGCAAACTACCTACTGACTATTGTCCTAATGTCCCCATTCATCCTATTATGGTTTGAACATGAACTGTTCTCTAAGAGACATATGTTAAAGACAGGGGTCTAAGTGGGTGTGGCTTTTAAGGACTACATTCTGAGGTGCTGACTGAATGAATGGGTCAGTGCTCTGATGGAAGTGTCCTGAAAAGCTACACCGTGTCTCTAGCTAGTATCTCAACCCTCTTGCTTCCTGGCTGCACTGAGGTGAGCAGCTCTGTTCCATCATATTCTCAAGTCTGCCTACCTCAGTATCCACATGAACAGAATTAGTGAACCATGGGCTGAAATCTCTGAAGCCAAAATAAATCTCTCCTTTAAGCTGTTTTTTCTGAGATACTCTGTCACAGTGACAAGTGACTGCCCATTTCCACTTCTTTTTATATATTCTGCATTTGCCCATAGGCCACATGTACTTACGTTTTCGATCATCGCCACATGCTACTTCAGCAAGATACCGGAAATAATCTCCCTTCATCTTCAGATAGAAGACCTTACTCTCTGGATTAGTTGCATTGGCTATTAAATACTTATCCAACAATTCCTGAAAGAAAGAAAGCAAACACTAATGAAAAGCCACTCAATCACAGACAAGAACTCACAACAGTATACATGTGTCTATCATTCCATTCTGGACCTGAAGCATGTTCTTACAGAGTCAGGTTGTTGTACTCGCTTCCCTGGAAGGCCTTGCCCATGGTTTGTAGTAAAACACTTAGATGCACCAAACACTGTCATTAAAAAAGCTTGTTCTTTTTTTAGTAAGCCATTTACCCAATATTCGCTGCTTAGGTGCCATGTACTGGACTAGCTAGGTAAAAAGGCCTGAGTCCATGCTGTCCTCAAGAAGTGTTCCGTCAGCTAAGTACACCACAACTATCCATTCACGTTTTGAAAGATGAATGAAGGAGATGCTATAAAGCACAGGAAGTTCTAGCTCTGAGACAGTCTCTAATTAAGAACGGTGACGGGGGGGGGGGGGGGGGGGGGGGGGAGGGGGGGGGGGGGTGGAGGAGAGAAGCAGGTAGGGGGGGGTAAATCAAAACTAAAAATGTATGCAAATGACATAAAGAAACCTGATACTCAGTAAGCTATTTTTTTAAAAATAAAAATTTTGAAGAGGCACTTTGAGTGGGTAAAGCTGCTCTCAGAAACCATGTTATTACATTAAACACCCCAGGCCCAGGACCAAGAGTGGGATACCTCCCCTACAAGTTGTTGGTCAGGTAAACCTCTGTGGCTTCCAAAAAAATACAAGTAAGTGCCACTGGAATTGGTTGCCATCAGAACTAGAGGGGAACAACCTATGTTGGAGACAATACACAGTCTAGTCACAGGATGTACTTATTAAAAGTTTATTGTCAGTTGGGGAGAGAGAACCTCAATTGAGAAAATGCCTCCAACAGACTGGACTGTGGGCATTCCTGTGGGGTCAATTTTCTTGATTAATGACTTACGTGGTAGGGTCCAGCTCAGTAGGGGCACTGCCAACCCTAAGGCAAGTGGTCCTGGGTTATATAAAGAAGAGCAAGTCATGGAGAGTAAACCAATTGTGCTCCTCCATGGTCTCTGCTTCACTTCCTACCTCCAAGTTCCTGCCCTGACTTCTTCAGTCATGCAGTGTGACCCCGAAGTTTTAAGCTGGTAAGATACCCAAGCTCTTGTAAGAAACCCCTACAAAGCTTACTGGGTCATAAAAAAACCACTTAACTACGCTGTAAGCCGCAGGGAAACATAACGTAATTCAGCTACTATCACGAAACCTACTAGGAAAAAAAAAAAAACTCAAGGACTTCTCCAAAGGCCAAGCCATGGCTTAAGAAGTCTTGGTGAGCGGGCGGTGGTGGCGCACGCCTTTAATCCCAGCACTCGGGAGGCAGAGGCAGGAGGATCTCTGTGAGTTCAAGGCCAGCCTGGTCTACAGAGTGAGATCCAGGACCCCTGTCTCGAAAAAAAAAAAAAAAAAAGTCTTGGTGATATTTTAGCTTTTGTATATATATATATAAATATATATATTAGCTGGTTCCTACAGTGATTTTCTTGTAATGCTGTGCGTGCTCCCAAGAACTCCTAACAGTGTATTTATCTAAAATGTCTATCAAGCATCCAAGGCCATACGAAACAACCCCTGTCTCCTAGGTCAGGCGGATAGCTTTATTTCTTGTGCAATTTAGGGTGAGACCCTCCTTCCTTACAGCCTTACTAATAGACCCCTAATTTCTTACCTAACCACTTCTAGGAATGTAGATTGAGCACATAAATTCCCTTCTTGATATACTAACTGATCATTAGCACTCATTTGGGCTGTAAAAGAAGTCTGATGGCCAGTGCTTGAGGACAATTCTTACCTGCCTTTATAAGCCTTGTAAGAATTCAAGCCTGGTGACCTATGGCTTGGGTTTATAACTGAACACCTCAGAGACTGGGGGGAACTGAGGTATGAGGAGAACAAAGAGAGGATATTGAGGATTTTGGCTGGAGAGGATTTTTGACTAGAAAACCGGAGGTCAGGATGGAAGATGAAGAAGAGCCAGATGGGAAAGTACTAGATGGGTAAGAACAAGATGAGAAGGACCTAGATGAGAGAATTAAAACAGAACTTAGAGAGAGGACAACAGAGAGAGACAAATCAATCATGAAAGGAACTAGGCTAGAGCACAGAAATGTAGCTGTGTAGATAGGATTTTATTCCAGAGGACAAAGAGCTTGGTGTACTTAGATTCATTTCCCGAAAATAAATCTCGCTGTCCGCAGTTTCTCTTCTGAGCCCCTGGGAAGTATATTGTTAAGGCTGGTTCTTAAATAGTATACAGGATAAATACTAAAAAAAAAAAAAGGAAGGAGACACGCACCTGAAGGGATTGCCTCAGCAGTTAAAAGCATGCATACTGCTCTGGCTTAGGACCAGAGTTCAGTTCCCAGCACCCACATCAGGCAGTTTAGAACTAACTGTAACTCTAGCTCCAGTGAGATCCAATGCCTCTGAACTTGAGGAACTCTAGCTCCAGTGAGATCCAATGCCTCTGAACTTGAGGGACACCTTCACCCACATGCACATAAAGATACACAGACAAATACTTAAAAAAATAAAAATATTTTTTTTAAAGGAAGAGGGGATGGGAGGGGACAAGTGAGGGTGAGGATGAATATCATCAAAACATACGACATATAAATATGAAAATGGCACACTATATATATCATGTAAATGAATATATACCAATTTTTTTCTAAGGGAAAGGCTGTTTAGAGAGATGGTACCTTAGTTAAGCTGGGCAGTTGCATGCATCTATAGTCCTGGCTGCTTGGGAGGCTGGTACAGGAAAATCACCTAATTTCAAAAGTTTGAGACCAGCCTATGCAACATAGTAAGCCACCCTCCCCCTCCCCCAAATGAAAATAAAGGGAACAGGAGGGGGGACGCAATAATGCACTAAGAAGGAAAAGATGTGGGGTCACTTTAAGGAGGGAACATCAAATGTGAGGAAGAACAATACAGACAGCACAAGAAACTCACTATGGCTCAGAATGGTTCGTTCAGTGTCCTCTGTCCAAAGAAAGATAGGTACAGGATCTGCAGACTAGATTTAGAAATGTGTACAGCAGCTTGAGAGCAACTTATGTATGTCAACTGGATCTAAACTATTAGCTTTACTAGACAGAGCAGTGCTGGGGGCCAAACGGGTGCCTATGCTGTATAGACAGGATCTCATCTACTGGTCCACACACCCCTCCACTGCTAAGTCTATTTTAAAACCTGGCTATATTGTTTACTTACTTACTTACCTATTATTTATTTAGTTTCCTTATGTAGCCTAGTCATGTTCTAGTCCCCAAGGGATCACAGGTGTATGTCACCATACCTGACTTGGCTACGTCTCTTACCCCTGATTTCATACAATGGCCATTTCACTGAAAGCAATGACCTAAACTTAAGTGTTTGGGCTGACTATCTCTTTAGACTATCCATTATACTTGACATTAAATCATTAAAAAAGTAATTTTCATAAAAATATTATGGTATCAACTCATACTAGATGTTCTCTAGGAACAAATAAAATCAATCAAAAGAAGTCAAAGCCTAGACGAGCATCATGCTAAGAGTTCAAAAAACATTAACTGACCAGCTCCTTTGCCTCAGCTCAGTCGAGAAGCTGAGCAAAAAACAGAAGTTCATGTTTGCACCCTTGAAGAAAAATACAAGATCTTATCTGTTAACAAGCTATATAAAGTGCCAGCTATGATGCAAATTAGAAAGTCTGGAAAAATAACCCAGAATAGCACTTTTAAATTGACATAAATATATTACTAAGAAAAATATTATTTGCCAGATCTCAAATAACATGTGGGAAAAATAGATCTAATGAAAAATGCCCCCAACAAAATGCAACCACTATATTCTTATAAGACAGCTTAATGGAAATAAATAAGGAAAGCATTTAAAATCTTTAAATTAAAACAAAAAACAAAAAACGTTAACATGGTGCTGTAGTAATGGCTCAGTGGTTGAAAGCACTGTTACTCTTGCAGAAAACCTGGGTTCAATTCCTAACACCCACATAGTGGTTTACAACCATCCAATCCAGAGGATCCAATGCCCTCTTCTGACCTCTGTAGTACTAGCCACACATATGGTACACATACATACAAGCAGGCAAAACACTCATACACAGAAAATAAATCTTAAAAAACAAAACAAAAAACACTAGCTGGGTATGGTAGTACATACCTTTAATTCTAACATTAGAGGCAGAGGCAGGAGAATCTCTGTGAGTTCAAGGCCAGCCTGGTCTACAGAGTAAGTTCCAGGACAGCCAAGGCTAGAGAAACAAAACAAAGTTTTCCTATTACTAATAATAACTATTTTGATGTCACACTCTATAGCTAATTCTAGTACTGAGCAGAGTCCTCCTGCCTGAGACTCCAGAGTTAAAGATCACGGGCATGAACCACCACAGCTACTTCCGTACATTATTTTTACTTTAACTCATTGTAAAGCCTTCAACAAGCAAACTGCAGGCCCTGGAAGGTTTGGAAGACTCCCCCTAGGGCTCCCTCTACCACTGGCATTGTTACTTCACTGAGGGGTGTAGAAAGCAAATAATATTAGAGCTGTAAGGTATCATTGCACTACTCACTACAAGATGGTCTGGTGTTGTTCGAATCTAGACGGTCTTTTAATAATAAAAAACAAAAAATCCAGTAAGATATTGGGGTGAAAGCTGAAAGGTCAGAGAAGCAGAGCAAGCCACAGCCAACCTCACCTCGCCAACTCCTCAGCGGATCCTGTTTCCTCAGACTGGAAGCCTCTGAGTCCTCATCCAAATGGATCTCAGCTGAACTGCTTTAGTCCCTGTTTCCTCATACCGTTCTCCACCCAGCCCATGTCACTTCCTGGGATTAAAGGTGTGTGCCACCACTGCCTGACTTTGTTTCCAGTGTAGCTTTGCACTCACAGATCCACACGGATCTCTGCCTCCCAGTGATAGGATTAAGGGTGTGTGCCTCCACTGTCTGGCCTCTACATCTCATCTAGTGGCTGGCTCTGTCCTCCCCATCCCCAGGCAAGTTTATTAGGGTACACAATATATCACCACAGTCTGGTAACTGAGAACACTACACTCTAGATCAATGGTTCTCAGCCTTCCTAATGCTGCGACTTTTCTATACAGTTCCTCATGTTGTGGTACCCCCAATCATACAATTATTTCATTGCTACTTCATAACTGTAATTTTGCCACTGTTATGAATTGTGATGTAAATTATCTGATATGCAGAATATCTTATATTCGACCCTTCTGGGGGTCGAGACCTATAGGTTGAACTGCTGCTCAAAGAACTAAAGAGCTTCTTGACAGGGGAGGGTGTCCTGCCAAGAAACAGCACCAGTGCAAACGGAGAACAGCAACGTTTCCTCTTATTCCTTGTTCCCATGTCTGAGAGAAAGAACAAGAAAAAACCCACCCCACTACTACCTCGCAGATGTAGTCCCTTCTGCATGTCACGGTTTTGCCATCATTGAAACAGTTCCACCAAAGTAACCCACTGGCCTTTGGTGGTTCTGTTCTACGGCACTCATCAAAATGAGCTTGACCCTAGCTTCCTGCCTAAGTCAGACATGCTGCCTTTAATTACAGAGCTAACCAAGAGCGGGAACCTGGAGAGGAGCCTTGAAAGTAATAACCAGGAAGCCAATGTTCACACACTCCCCAGTTTTCGTGCCACCTCACTGAGATCCATTAATAAACACACTGCTGACATGGTCCATCTTTTCCTTTTCTTTTCTTTTCTTTCTTTTTTTTTTTTTTTTTTTTGTTTTTTGTTTCTCTGTGTAATTTTGGTGCCTGTCCTGGATATTGCTCTGTAGACCAGGCTGAACTCACTGAGATCCGCCTGCCTCTGCCTCCCAAGTGCTGGGATTAAAGGCGTGCGCCACCACCGCCCAACTATATGGTCAATCTTTAAGGTACACTAGGGAATATCTCTTTTCCTCATTTAATAAAAACAAGAATATATTGAAAGATGAAGCATATCTAAGAGGCCTAAGACGAAACTTAAGTTAGAGGTTTACTTTTAAAGTCATACAGACAGAATAACCATGTCATTGTGGAAATGTGAGCTATAAAAAATAGATTATTTGGCTGGAGAAATGGCTCTGAGGTTAAAAGCACTGGCTGTCCTTCCACAGGTCCTGAGTTCAATTCCCAGCAACCACATGGAGGCTCACAACCATCTGTAATGAGATTTGGTGCCCTCTTCTGGCCTGCAGGGACACATGCAGGCAGAGCACTGTACACATACATAATAAATCTAAACAAAGCAGCCGTGTCCAGGTCTGACTCACCAGTTTAAGCTTTGCCATTACAGCATGAGTTACTAAGGTCATTTCCTTGCACTCTTAGAAGTACCCAGCTAATACACAATCGTCCTGTAGATGAGGCAGCACACTCTAAGTATTCTGTCTTCGTTGGTGCTAGGGATTAGTTTCCAGAGCACCTCAGCTCCCAAGGATTGTTCCAATATTTAAAACTTGCTCCATCATAGGGGTTGGAGAGATGACTCAGTGGCTAAGAGTTCTTACTGCTCTTGCAGAGAACCAGGTTTGATTCCTAGCACCTACATGGTTCCAGCAAACTATCTGGAACTCCAGCTCCAGAGAATCCAATGCCCTCATTTGACCTCCACAGGCACCACACACACACACATGCAGGCAAAACATAAAATTTTTAAAATCTTTTAAAACTTCAAAGAAAAAAAACTTGCTTCAGTAATTCACATTTATACAAAAGGCAATAAAACTCCATACACACCAAGAATTACATTTGACAGCATCTACTTCTTGAGCCATTAAAAAATGTTTATTAAAGATGCGTGTGTCACGTGTATTGGCATCTTCAGAGGCCAGAAGAGGGCACCAGAACCCCTCAAGCTGGCATTCCGGTTGGTTGTGAGCCTCCAGGCGTGGGTGCTGGGAAGCCAACTCCACATCCCAGGAGGAGTGACTGTTCTCAAGTGCTGAGTCATCTATCTCTCCAGCCCCTAAGAGCGGTTTTTTCACAACTGTTCACACAGATGGACTAACCTGTCCATGCCCAATAATGGACTCAACCTCGGTAGATACTTTCAGAGCTCTCACTTTAAAGTATCTCTGCTGCCTCCTTCCTTTCCCTATTAGTTCTTTCAGACAACCAACGCACCCCCCCCCCAGCTAATATCAAGGCTTTCTAACTATCCTAAAATGAAACTGGTAGGTAATATACATCTACACAGATAAACAACACGAATTTCACTATCTGACCTTTCATATATCTAAACCATAAACACAGTGTAACCAGTTGTGTAGCCCTAAGAATTACAAAGACTGTAACTTTGACTACCAACTTGTTCAAGTGGCATCAATGACCTCTCCAGTCAAGTTACAAAGCAGTACACCCCTCTCCATTTTTAACTAACATCTGCATACTATGTAATTTTTTGGTTATTAAAATATTATAAATTATATCTAAGTATTTCAGTGGAATGAATACTGAGGCATATCTGATCCTAGAGTCAAGCAGGATCAAGTTCTAAGAGTGTAATCTTTTCTACAAAATACTTCTTAAAAACATCTATAATGTATGTTAATCTAAAGTATTAATTCAGAAGAGCTTCTAAATACAAATGTTTTCCTTGTATTTTTCCCGTTACAAAATTCAGTACAGTGCCTAACATGCACACATCTGTTTGTCAAAGAAGTATCAGCTATGCCTTGGCAACATGCTAAAATGGAGTTCACAGAAACAAACCAGTTTCACAAAAGGTATGACACTGGAAAGGTACAGTGCTTTTCTGGAACTTGTAAGGGAAAATGATAGTCACTCCTTTCTGTTTTCTGCCTCTTCAGGGGAATTTAAAAAAAAAAAAAATCATCTCACAATGGCAGGTCCAATCCAAATCTAACACGTCTTCTTCCCTTATTGTGATTTTGCATACAAGCACCGATTCCTGCTGAATAATGGACAACTGCATGTACTTAACATAAAATATAGAAGTGAAAATCAGAAGTTTCCCCTGTAATTCCTTAGCCATCTAGGTCTTCAATCAATTACTAGCTTCTATCATGTTTCTCCAGAGATTCAAAGCATTCAGAATCCACTTTTGTGTTTCTCTTCCACATGGCAGCACCTTTCATACATTATCCTACACCTTAGTCTCTCCATGCAGTGATCCGTCTGAGAGAGCTTACTTGGGAGGCAAAGGCAGGAGGATTTCTGTGAGTTCAAGCCAGCTTTGTCTACACAGCAAGTTCCAAGACAACCAGGAGGATCTCTGAGTTCGAGGCCAGCCTGTCCTCCAGAGCAAGCTCCAGGACAGGCTCCAAAGCTACACAGAGAAACCCTGTCTCGAAAAACCAAAAAAAAAAAAAAAACCC
>CABHPR010146876.1:0-11413 GCA_902168415.1 Peromyscus melanophrys
GTGTGTGTGTGTGTGTGTGTGTGTGTGACGGCACTTGACAAATGGAAAATACTCAGATCTATTTAAAAAGAAGCAGGGAGAAGCTGTTGGCTTGTACATAAGCCTGTGTATCACCCAAGGATCTTACTACACAGCTCAGGCTGGTCTGGGATGCAGGATCCTCCTGCTCTGGCCTGAGTTCTGGGATTACAAGTGTGTGCCCGCACCTGGCTACCTCATCTTGCTCGTTTTTTCTGAGTTGCTATCTTGTTCCTCACACTGTCTTCAGGGATGTGCATTTCCCACTTCTGACTCGTCCAGGTCCATCTGCTGATTCCCTGATGTTGCCTCCTGGTGGAGCAAGTCCCTCTTTGGGGCATTCACAGTCATCATCTCTGACCACTAGTGACAGCATCCTCTTGAGTATATGCAGGTGACATACTTGTTCTCTGGGACAAACAGAACTGTGCTGAAGGTTCTTGGTGAGTTCATGTCAGAGGTAGACCTTAGCCAAAATATTTGGCCTCAGCTCGAGCTCCTTCCCTCTGCTGCCCTATCCCAGCATCTCTGTCCTTCCAGAGGGAGACTCTGGAGCCTCATCTGGGTCTATGACCCACCAACCTCTAAAGCAGCTGTTCTCAAACTTTCTGATGCTGTGACCCTTTAATACAGCTCCTTGCATTGTGACCTCTGACCATAAAATCATTTTCATTGCTACTCCATAACTGTAACTTTGCTACTGGTATGAATCATAATGTAAATATTTGTGTTTTCTAATGGTGCTTTGGGGTTGCAACCCACAAGTTGGGAACCACTGATAATACATCTGGCACGGATAAAGTTTATCAGCTCAGCATGGAGGGCCACCGCACTTTGCAGGGGTTCCTTTTTACATTCCTGAAGGCTAAAGGGTGTTGTCTGCCATAGCACCTCAGAGTCTGAATTAATAGAAATACTTATTAAAAATATTGGTCAACAGGACCAATAGCATTTTGCCACTCTAGAGTGTATAAACCCACAGTAAGTTCTGGAAGTGCTCTTAGATAGAAAGTTCCAGTGGGCTCCAGTGGTCTGAGAGATGGTGATGCGTCACTGTGGAACAAGGCACATTTCCGAATCTTCCTGGGCATCACTTCCTTGCACTGTGGAGGTAAGTGTTCTAACCATGGCGATCAGATAAGAGAGAACGGCTCAGCGGTGGGATTTTGTGACATGACCTTCCTGCTCTTTTGGCAATGATGCTCTCCGTTCCCTTCTGAGTGTCCCATAGTATGGCAGGAAGCTCTGCTGGAGTTGGGGTAAGCTCCACCCTCCCACCTGCCTTGTCTTGCTCCCTCCTCTTCTTCTTCTCCACTGCCCAGCACATGTCTTACAAGAGCCAGCAGATAGACGAGCTGTCCCAGCTGAACTTCTGGAATGGCAGCTAGAGCGAGTGTCTTCAACCTGCTTCAGATGATCTCTGAAGGGTATGCATGGATGTGAAACCAAGCAAACTAATGGACCTGCAGGTACTATAGAACTCTTAGCATCTCCAAGTGGATGAAATGTCCCTTATGGGATCCTATATTTAATCACTTGGCCCCCAGCCTGGAGCACTGTTTTGGAAGGTTGTGGAACCTTTTGGGACTGTGGCTAGATAGGAGCAATAGGTCACTGGGATCATCCTTGAAGGTCAGAGCTGCTTCTGGTTCTGTCCTAAGGCCTCTGCTTTGTGGCCTCCCAATTCATGAGGAGCCCCCTCTACCCATTCTGTTGCCCAAACTCCACCATGCCTTCCCCACCAAGATGGACCACATCTCTGCAATGGTGAGCCAATGAAACCCTTGCTCCTTTAAACAGCTTCTGCCAGATCACAGCAGGACTGTGGGAACAGTGGACATTTGATACCCCGCCCAGCTCCTCTTGTGCCCCAGTTCTCCCCTGGCATTGAGGCCTTCCTCTGTGATCACAGCCCTGCCCATGCTCAGGAGGAACTAGTAACCACCCAGGAGGGAGGAATAGATGGTCTGAGTCCCAAACCAATGGCTGCGTCTTGTAGAGGAAGTGAGGCTGTGGCCCACCTCACACCCTTGGAAACCGGGATGCTTCAAAGGGAAGTTTGGCCAGGAGTCTCAGTTTTATTCCCAGTTAGGTGCAGGAGCCCTGGCATCACGTCTTAGCCTCTCTTCCCCATCCGCCTCTGTAGTGTCTGCACAAAATGCTCTGCTTTTGATCGTCTCTCCTCAAACAGAGCATCATTGTCCTGCTTCTGCCTCTTTTTAATGAAAGAGGAGCGAGGAAGGCTCGTGCTTGTACATGCAAAATTAGCACAAATCAAAACTGTTGCTATTCTTTGATCCATCCTGTATTCTGCTCTGTCAGCCTTCTTATTTCCCCACCGAGGGTGTTCGGCTCAGGAAGGATTACATGGGAGGGAACCGCTTACCACTTCCCATTTGATTAACACAATTTAAAGCCGCAATAATGTTCAGGGAAGTTCATTACGGGGGAAATGCTCTGATGTGGGCTGCCATGGTGTCTGGGGACTGGGGCTTTTTATTTAAAACGCAATCAAGCCCCAACAGTGAGGGGATCTGCGAAATCCACCTAAGCTGGAGATGGCAGGATTGCCATTTAATGTAGGCAGACAAAAATCCCTTCCTTTTGTACAGCTTTTGACAATTTATTCATACTGTTCACAAATACTTAGTGTGGCTTGTTAAGTTCAAAACCCTGACAGGCAAAACCCTCCCCTGGAGGTAGTTGGAGCTCTGAAGGAAAGATGGACCATCCGGAGGAGCACATGCCTGGCAGACACTGGGATATCACAGGGTGTGTAAGAGTGGGTACTGGGATACCTGACTGGGAAATCAGGGAAGACCACCCTGAGGAGGTGACATAGGAGTCAAGATCTGATCTGGTAACAAAAGACAGCCAGAGCTTTTCAGGCAGGGAGACACTCAGTGCGCATCAGTGGGTAGGCAGCCTGGCCTGTTAGTGGGAGATGCTATAGGGCCTGTGTGCCTGGACTGATTCGGGGAGTGGCAGAGGAGAGGTGGAGCTGGAAGATTCCCCAGGACGTGCCAGCATCCCTCTCTCGGACCTAGCTGCAGTGAGTCTAGGTGGTGGGCTGCCCTATGACTGAAGAATAATGAAGGATATATGGTCTTTAACTCAGAGCATCCCCACTTCTCAGTCCCTCCCAAACAAGAAGACAAGGGCCAGAAAGACTTGGCTTGTGCCTTCACCCTGAATTTTCTCAGATGATTCTATCATTTGGACTCTACTGTGCCTCAGTTTCTGCCTCTGTGGAAGAGGTCTGTTGTGGTTCCCCGCTGTAATATATTGGGTAAAAAACAATGAGAGACTCCAGCCGACTCAGAACTAGAGCTTGCCTGGGGCTGGCTAGGTTTGAGGGCTACAAAGCACACAAACAGCCAGAAGGTTCTGCCAGCTCCCAGGAATGAGGTGAGTCTGGCCAGGGGCCTTAGCTCTCCACCATAGTCCTTCAGTGGTTGTTGTTTCAACCCATTTCCTGTGGCTATAACAGAACACACCTTAGACCCCTAGGTCCCGTTATTTCTTTCTCACCGTGACATCGCTCACGGTATAACACACTGAATTGCTTACCCTTCTGCCTATTGCTTGTTTAGCGACCCCTCCTGTCGAGTCTCAAGTCCTCTAGGACAGGGATCAAGAACTGTGTTCACGAATGCATCTCAAATGCTCAGAATGGGACCTGGCATACAGCGGGAACTCAGGAAATATTTACAACTCCAACACCAGGGACGAGCAGCCCCCTTCTGTGTGATAGGTCAGGGTTGTTCAAGAGACTCCTAAAACATAGGCTGTTGTTACCGCCCTATCTCCCAGAGGCTGAAATTAAGTTCCATATGCTGAAGACACCATGTACTTCAGACACAGAACCTGGAGGTTCTGAGCTGATCTGACCTGAAAGCCTCCTCCCTGAAGACCAGCTTTCATGGTACCAGAAGGCTCCACACAAGCTTCCAAGGTAGGGAATCCACCAGTAGTCCTACCCAGCTATGATGCCTATGAACTAAAACAGTGACCAGCCTGGCTGGATATCCCCAAGGGTGCAGTAGGGGCACACATGCCTTGGCAGTAACCAACAGCTCTCTAATTAGACTTTAGACCTGCTCAACCAGATGGAAATCATGCCTGGGACTGAAAACATAGCCAGCTACCTGTGGCTAGTGAAGACATGGATCTTGGAGGAGAGCACACAACCACCACTTTCCCAAGTCAGAGTAATTACTAACTGCATTCTGAATATTTATCCTTATATTTGCAGACAAGTATAGTTCTCACCCTCATCAAAGAAAGGCCTCCTTGCAATAGGTGGAGACTGTTACGGAACACCAGTCAATCAAAATGCAGAGAACAAGTGACTTGGTGGTTCCTAGTTCCAACTAATACATCTACAACATAACTCCTGCACCTAAGACTCAGGGGAACTGACGGATTGTAGGAGCCGGAGGAACAGGAAGTTTGCTCTGAGATTATAGCTCCTAGAAATGTCCGAGAAGCTACACCCGTGAAGTCTCATCAACATAGCTATCTAAACAAGACCTACAAGGCAGTACCAATAGACATCCTAACACGGCAGGGAGAGGTCTCATGGAGCCTCCACCCTAGGCAAGAGACTATAGCAACCAAGGAATGCAGAAAAGAAAGAAATAGTCTTTCCCAGGGAGGAGCACACCAAACGATCAGCCCTGAAAACATATATGCTAGTGACGTTATTTGGACTGAGCAGGTTATGTGTCTATACTTAGGAATCTCTCTCTCTCTCTCTCTCTCTCTCTCTCTCTCTCTCTCTCTCTCTCTCTCTCTCTCTCTCTGTGTGTGTGTGTGTGTGTGTGTGTGTGTGTGTGTGTGTGTGTGTGTGTGTGTGTATAACAAAGAAATAGAGGCCATGAATTTGAGGAAGAACATGGTGGAATGCAGGGTTGTATGGAAGAGTCGGAGGGAGGAAAGAGAAAGGGGAGATGATGTTAATTATATTTTAATTTCAAAAAATTAAATATTTACAGAATATACAGAGCAATTGCCCAGGAGTGCCACATACCACTCCACTTTGTGCTCAAGATGAAATTCTCCAACTTCTTCCAGAAGTCTCTGGCCCAGAGGATGGGAGCCTCTCTATGTGAATCTCATGTTTGTATTCAGAGGCAGCTAACCCCACAAACACACAAACAGACAAAGGAACCATAGCATCTGGGCTGATTCTACATCTTGGCTGTTGAGAACAGTGTCACAAAAAGCATGATGCCATGTGTTAGTGTCTCTATGGACTGGTGCGTCCCCGGAGGGTGGTAGAGACGGGTCATGCAGCATGTCCACTTGCCAATCTTTAAGGATTTTTCCATACTGACTCCATACTGGCTGCACCAGTTTCCGTTCCCAGTGTTAGCGTGCAAGCTTCCGCTTCCCCCTTGTCCTCATGAACGCGTCTTTTGAGGAGAGTCATTCTGACTGGGGCCACAGAATGCCAGTGTGGTTTTGACTTGCATTCCTTCACCCTGAAAGATCCTTAGCATTGTTTTTCCATGCACTGAAGAGTGCCCCAGTGATCAGAGGAGGCCAGACTCAGAGGGGTGGTTGTTTTCTCTCATGTGTGGAATCCAAACAAGACAGCAACAAGAATTAAAGAAGAGAGGAATTAGGGGGAGGAGGGAGCGGCCCTGGAGAGCGCAGTGGTCAGAAAGTATGATGGAAGCACATTGCATATGTGAATGGAAATGCCATGATGAAAGCAGTTACTCTGTGAAAATAACATAGGCTAAGAAAAAGAAAATCAAGTCTTCATTGAAAACAAAGCAAAACAAAACAAAACCCTGCAGACTCTCTTGGTTAACCCTGCCTGTCAGAATGCTAATTGCAAATAGAAATGACCGTGGTGGCAGGAAAGAGGATGGGGATTGAAGGCTGCCATGTGGAGCCAGAGGAAGAGCAAAGAGCAGTGGAGACCATGGGGAGAAGGCCCAGGACCTGCCTTCAGCCTCCCTGTCCCACACTCCTGTGCTCGTTAAGGTAGAGAAATATCGGCTCTTTGCCGTTGGCCCAGCACAGCAATGGTACAGGAGGCAGTTGCTTTAAGTAAGCATAGACTGACTGATTACTGGATTTGGATCAAATAATTGACGTGGAAGCTGGTGACCTCAGGAGTCAGGCACCTGGGATCACCTGGGGTTTTGCTCGACCGCTCTGGGGTGGGAGAGCAGAACAGGCTGAAGGGCTGTTGAGGCTTCCTTGCTATCTCCTAGCCAGGGGGAGTCAGCTTTCCCACCCTGTAGACACTGTCACAGGCAACCTTAGGAAGGCACTTCATGTCCCTCTTGCCTGGAGAAGACACCTCTGTAATTAGCCTCTGCTGTCCCTAGTAGGACTGGGGGAGGAGGGTCTGCACCGGCTGTCGCCACCTGGTCAGAGCACTGAGATGGGAACTCTGTTGACAAGCCCTGAGTCCGTGGGGAGCTTCACCTGCCAGGGTTTTAATAAACTCTTCCTTGTAACACTGACACCTGGTGACCTTTACCCTATGTGGGGCCGGGGGTGGGGGTGGGGGCTTCTCCTGGGTCACATGCTCCTTATTCCCAGGCATGAGGATTCCAGGCAGGAAGGCAGAGATCTGCAGCAATTTGACAGGCATTTGAGATATTGAAGTACACAACCCAGCCACATTTTCCCTTCAGATAATAGAAATAGTGTCGCTTCTTATGTCTGGGGTTCCTCTGTTCCTTTCCCCTTCCTCTGCACAGCGATGGCAGTCTCCTGCTTGCTTGCTTGCTTGCATTTATTTGGTTTTTCATCTGTGTTGATGAAGGGCATGGGTGGGTGATGGGCTGGTGCCTTGGACTCTGGAGGTGCATGGGGAAGCAGTCCTTATGAGAGTGCTGTGCTCCGACTTTTGCATTCTTGTCCTCAAAGCTCCCTGCCAGGGAGACAGGGAAGGCACCTTGTCCTCCAGCTTGCAGATGAAGCTGCTCGGGGTCACACAGGCACAATGGCTTGCCGCAGCAGCATCCAGAGTGCACTAAGGAAAGACAAGCGCCCGCTTGCTTGGGCTGATATTAATATTTGACAAACACTTGCTGAGTCGCTGCCATGGACCAGGCGTCTTTCCAGGGGCAGTGGGAGGCAGAGAGGCAACCATGGAGAGGCAACCAGGATACGATGCCTGCAGAAGGCTTCCCACCTGGGCTCCTTCCCTGACCAGCTTTAAAGTCTAGGACCGTGCTCTGTACCTCCCTTCTCTTCCCCTCCTCCTCTTCTCTCTCTTTGTCTCCACTGCTTTCTCTTCCTCTTTCTTTCCTACTAGATCAAGGAGGGTGGGTCCCAACTTATTGCTGCCACTGTCTCCTCCTTTTCTCTCTTTCTTTCACAAGAATTTCAATAGCTTTTGATACAACGTACCAAAGACTTTTCTTACGCGGGAACAAAAGGTGAAATGTTAATATGATTTTATTTGGGCTCAGATTGGATAAGGGAGACCTTTCGTTTCTACCTCCCATCTTCAAGTCAGCACTCGTTAATTAAATTGAGCCTGTGGAAAGTGACCTTTGGGGGGAGGGGACCTCCTGATAATATAATATGCTTTAATCAAATGTGCACAAATAAACAAGCAAACAAAGGGCTGTTAGACAAAGCAGCACTCTGGAAACTTAAAGATGAGAGCCCTCGACAGAAAGGTGATTCGGGTGAGAGCGCACACTTAGGTAATGAGCCGCTAAGGCCCTGCAAACAGGGCCACGCGGACAAGTTCGTCACCATTCCAATTGCCTGTGCTGGACGGGTGGAACTGCACAGTAAGACCACCAGAGAGGTTGCAGTCACAAGAGGGCTGCCCTGCTTCTCTCGGCCCATGCCTCACCTGGCCACAAGGGGGCGCAGAAGAGTCATCATTTTCCTCTGCAAGGCGCGGCAGACCTGTGAGGTGACTCACCTTTGGGCCAGGTGTGGCTGGCTGGTGAATAGATGATTTAGTTACTTGGCCTTGGGGAAACTGAAAGGGAATGGATATCTGCCTGCTTGAAGGAAGAGAGTCAGGTTCACCCCAAATCTGAAGACTATGCCAGACCAGAAACACAGGGAGGAAACGGCAAGGCAGCCTTGGCTGAATGACGGCATGGGCAGAGAAGGTTCCAAAACGTACTTGCAGTGTGATTGTAAGCGGCTTGCTTAACCTCTTAAAATTCTATTTCCTTGTCCATAAAATGAGGTTAATGACCTCGATTTCTAAGGTTTCTGAGAATTCAAAAGTATAAATTTGAGTGAAAAGAACAGGTGCCCAGGGCAGGTGGTTATTCTGTGGCTCTGTCCCTCCCCTACTCCAACTGCATCTAAACATGCGCTACCTTCAGGGGAGCCAGGCATCGAGCACTGCCTCTTGCACTTTGTGCATTTTGCTGGAAGTCCCATCTGAATACATAATGTCGTCTAACTTATCTGTGAGATGTTCGTTCATGACGTCATTTGTCTGTTCACCTAACTATTGAGAGCCTACTCAGTCTCAGGTAGGTATTGCAGAGCATGGAGTGGAGAGCAGGAAGCAAACCAGGACATGCTGTCTGGAGCTTCCGGGCCAGTGACAGCCGACAGAACTTTCTGTGGCTATTAAATTGTTCCCATCTGGGCTTTCCAACATGACAACTAGTCACCACCTGGAATTGTGAGCACTTGAAATGTGATTGGTTTTAGGATGTTCATTTATTTTAGTTTATTTAAGTGTAAATAGCCGCCTCCTACAGCTGTGGAATCAGATAGGACAAGCCTGGAGGATCAACGTGAAATGTGTAGCACCTAGTTCAGCACACAGTCAGCCCTCAAGGATGCTGTGGCTCCTGTATCTAATGCATAGCTCTCTTGGTTCTTGTATGCTTTCTGAAGGATGAGGGAGACCATCCCAAGACGCCTCTAGGAAGTCTTTTCAGGATTTTGCATACAGTTTAACTACTTTACATGCCTCTTAAATTAAGATACAATGTGGTATAAGAAAGCAAATGCTTTGAAGCTAACCAGGAATGGATTTAAACTGTGGTTCCATCAGGCACTGGCTACTTTGGTACTGTGACTCGAGCAATTTACTTGCAGTCTGGGTCTGAACCTCCCCTTTTGATAGTTAGGTGGTGATGGCCACTGCATAACGGTGGGAAAAGATCCTGTAGAAAATGAGCTCAGCAGAGATCAGAACTAAAGTTGGTTTTCAGACATGAGATGTGAGCTGAACAGTGATGCTTCACTGGACTCTCTCAACCACCCACGTGTGGCCCTGAGACCCAGCTGTCCTGGCTTTGCTGATGGGTCTAGGGTTGAACACCAGATTCCAGGTAATCTAGTCATGTCACTTACTTGGAAGGCTTTTTGAACATTGAATCTAACGAGAGCAGTTGAGACTTTCATTGGTGGCGGGAGCTGAGACTCTAAGAACCAAGAGCCCCAGCAGAAGCAGCTCCATGAGCCCCAGCAGAAACTGCTCCATGAGCCCCAGCAGAAACTGCTCTACAGCAGGAAAGAATATAGCCAACAAACACAGGACACACTGAGGAAAAAGGGGGGGGAGAGAAAAGGAATCGGGACTCAAAATGGTACCCTGTTCAAGTCCAGTTGGCCCTGAGACCCAGCTGTGGCCTCCTGGTCACTGGAGATGATGTCCCCATCCTTCTCGGACATTGCCCTTTCTGCTCCAGTGGGTTTGTCTTGGCTTTTTCTTGTTTACAAAACTGCAGCTAAATTGCAGCCAATCAGGCACCTCCTCTGTCTCCTGGTCATGTGCATCCCGTCAGAACTTAGCATTGAACTCTTCCTACCTTACCTTCCCACGTCTGCCACAGGATGGCTCAGAACTTGGAGTGGCTTCAGCGTTGAGGGGTTCCTAAGTCTCTGGGAGTTAATTAGTGCAGTTGGGCTTGTTTCCTGCAATCTTTAGGAATTGTTGTCTCAGGACAATTCAGGAGCAAAATAGCAAATGCAGGTGTCTCTGAAGTGACTCTTCAGGAGAAATCCCACTGTTGTGAGCATGTTGGACCAGGAGATAGGGGCATAGTTTCAAAGTCCCCACTATATGGAATTAGAGAAGGATAACATTCCTGCCTGCCTCTCCTAAGAAGGCAGATGGACCAAAAGGGAAGACGACTCATGATGTTTCCTGACTTAGGTGACAGTGTTGCTGCGTTCTCTAATGACATTTTACAGCTTACACTTTGGGCTCCTGCTGAGCCTCAGGGTCCCCTTCGCTTTCTAAGCATGTTCCTATGGCACTGCAAAGACTCATTTCTGGATCCTTCTTTAGCATTGCTAAATCCACAAGTCCACGGCTGACTTGTCCCAGACCTGAACAAGGCCAGTGGAGCTGAGAACTGGCAAGCTTGCCTGAGCTCTGGTCTCAGGGTTGCTCTCAGACCTTGAGCATATCGTATCTTACATCTTCTGCTCCTTAGAGGCCCCATCTATAAAGCAGGGATAAAAATATCTGTCCTTCTGACCTCACAGATAGGAAATTAGATTAGAGATGTGTGACCTGGCAAGGCACTATGTGATTGCAAGGTGCTAGTATTGTTTTTATATACATATATACGCTTAAAAATCTTATTACTGCAGTGATACATGCTTGCTGGAGAACACTGAGACAATGCAGATAAGAAAATGATGGAAATAAAAATAGTCCATAATCTCACCACCTAGGGACAACTGCTGTAAATCACCTAATGGGCATCATTCTGAGATCCACATCAGTTTGCTTGAAATAGGATGGCAGTCTTTGTGCTATTTTGCAATCTGATTTTTCACATAATGACATGTAATCACCCACCAAAGATTGAACTTGTGGGATTTCGTCTCTATATTCAGAGCCAGAAGCCACCCTGGAGCTGTTCAAGGTGCTCTCTCTCATCTCCCAAAGAGCAGGTGTGGATACCTTAGACTCACACAGCAGCCTCCCCTGGGAGGAACGGCTGTGGCTCAGTGTCCAGGAAAGGTGACTGTATTAAGTTTTTTTCTCATTGTTGTGACAAAATTCCTGATACCAACACTTGATGGGAAGAAAGACACGTTTTTGGCTCATGACTTCAGAAGGTTCGTTCAACACTTTCTGGCAGGGAAGGCATGCTGACATCACAGTAGCTGACATCATGTTTGCCCAGAAACAGAGGAAAGGAAACACAGGAGAAGGCCAGGACAAGATATAACCCATAGACACATGCCCTAGTGACCTACTACATCCTCCGTTTAGGCTACCTCCCATTTTTACCACCTCACAATAATGCTGTAATTATATAAACCTATCAAAGGATCAATCCATTGATTAGGTCCAAGCCTTCACAATCTAAATGTCTTTAGGGCACAATCACAGTCACACCTGGTGTGTGTGTGTGTGTGTATGTGTGGTGTGTGTGTGTGTGTGTGTGTGTGTGTGTGTGTGTGTGTGTGTGTG
>CABHPR010146876.1:12487-66396 GCA_902168415.1 Peromyscus melanophrys
TGCCTCTGCCCTGTCTAGCCTGCCTCTGCCCTGTCTACCCTGCCTCTTCCCTGTCTAGCCTGCCTCTATCCTGTCTAGCCTGCCTTTGTCCTGTCTACCCTGCCTCTGCCCTGTCTAGCCTGCCTCTATCCTGTCTAGCCTGCCTTTGCCCCTGTCTAGCCTGCCTCTGCCTTGTCTAGCCTGCCTCTGCCCTCTCTAGCCTGCCTCTGTGCTGTCTAGCCTTGGTGCCAGGCTTGTGGACTGTAAGCTTCCAATGGACTGATTTTTGTCAAGGCAGCCAGAGTTGATTCCTGTTGCTCACAACCCCAAATATCTAGTAGTAGAGATATTAGTTTATGAGACCCTTGACCTCCACTCAGGAAGTAGATAAAACCTGACCCATTGTACAAATGAGTCCACTGAGGATTGAAAAGGCTCCTACTTCCACCTGCTCATGAGTGTGAGGGCCAAGCCTTACCTCTTTAACAAAAGGCTTTTCCATGTGCTTCCCACCTAGCCTGCTGAGGCAGAAAACAGCAACCATATTTCTTCTTCAGGCTTAGTGACAGTCTGTACAGGAAACCTCTGCACCTTCTTTCCTTCCTGCCAGCACGGGCAAGCTGAGGGAGGTATCAGCCTGGGCATTATCTTGATGGAGGAGAAGGAGCCGTCACAGCTTTGTGTTGCTGAAGAGGTGACGATTGAATTTGAGAGAAGGGACCTTTAAATCTTTTTTAGGCATGACTTAGGGCTGATGTAAGGCAGAATGCTGATTTCCCTTCAAAGCCTCTCCCAGCAGTCAGGAGCAGCCTGGGGACGTGGGCTCCTCAGGAGACTGCCTTCCTGTAGTTTCTATGGAGGTGAGGGTTTCCTGGGCCCCCAGTGAATCTCTTCAGGCACTCTTGAAAGTCGGTCGTGAAGACCCGGTGTAGACTGAGATGTCTGCAAGTATTCTGAAATGGAACACGATCTCTTCATGGTTTAGAAAATTAAAAATGACTGAGACACTGTGCTATTGATTTTCCCCCCTCGTCTCACACCATCGGGTGAATAAATTATTCTTGGAGGTTTTGTACAAATTACTCAATAAAGTCACAGCGATGTGTCTGGTAAATGTGGTCCTTTCTGGTTCCAAGGCAGAAACTTCTGAGTGGGAATAGACCATATGGATCATGGGATTGAGTTCATTCGCCTCATGGCTGTGGACAATGTGGGGAGTGACCTGAGGGTCACAGAGCACATTGGTAGTGAGTGGAGATTAGGTTCAGAACCCTGGGCTGAAGCACCTGTCTCCACCTTCAGAGGACTAGAAGGCAGTCTTTGAGATGGTTAGATCCTGTGTCGGCTTGACCGGCTGTGAGTCTTCAGACATCTAGACATCCAGTCAGACTGTTCTGGGTAGTCTGTGAGGGGACTTTGTGACTAGCAGTGATTGAGCCAGTCGGTTGAGCAAACCTCATGGTCCTCGATAATCTGGATGGCCTCAGGAGATCAGTTGGCAGCCAATAAACAAGAAAGTTGAGTGAGGAGAACCCTCCACCACCCGCCTTCAGCTGGTACATGGGTGTTTACTGGCCTCATGAACACCAGCTCTCCTTGGCTCTTGAGTCTGCTGGCTTGGCTTTCAGGTTAGTGTGAGACACTGGATCTCAGTCCCTGGCTTGCTGACTGCAGAGCCTGGGCTCCTCGGCCTCCATAACCACAGTCACAGGATCAGTCCCTGGCACCCTGTTGTTGGATCCTAACAGCTGCCTCTGAGAAGGCAGGCGTCAACAGCACAGACACGGGGAGTCAGTTGAAGGTTTATTCAATAACACGGAAGGCCTTATATACCCTCCTCCCAGCACCCAGTCTACATGGTCATCCCTCATTGGCTGAGCACGATCAGGAACTCTGACAGCGACTGTTGCTAGGCCCGCAGGCAGACTCTAGGTTGACTCATAAGGAAGTACATTATGTGCATGCCTTGGCAACTGGTCTGAGCCAATTTCCTCGACCCTATGAGCCTGTCCTGCTACAGCACCCTGCTTCCCATTTCCCCAAAAAACAAAATCAAAACAAACAAACAAACAAAACCCACAGACACACATATTCTAGGACTAATCCAGCCCTGGTCCATATAAGTTGGAAGGGAAAAGGAACTTTTGTAGGAACTAAAAGAAATACTTGTCATTCTCATCTCGAAATTCCTAGGTGTTTGGTTCAGAGGCTGGAGCCAGTGAAACGGTTATGCTGTATTTCTCAACTGCCTCGGTAGAGGCAGCTGGTAGCTTAGAGTTGGTATTGCTCCAAATAGTGTTCTGTGTGGCCACTCTGGGGACTTTCTCTGACTTGGTCTTTTTGTAGGTTTGTTTGTTTGTTTTTAGCTCGATACGTCTTAAGCAATGCTAAATTTACATAGAAGGAGCTGGGAAAGTGCACATAAAAATCCCAGTCTGTTGCTTTGTAAAAACCCAGCCAGCTTGGGTCTCATTGGCTCCTGAATTAGCTAGGATTGGAGTAACTCCTGCCTTTTCAGTCAACTCCTGTGTCCTGGGTTTACCACAGTCCCCACCAGGCCCAAACAGCTTCCTAACTAGATCTGGAATAGCCCCCAAAAGTCCTTTAGGAGGTGGGGTCTAGTGGGAGACAGTGAGGTCACTGGGGCCTTTGAAGGAGGTATCAGGACTGTTTCTCATTTCCCAGATGCCATGAGCAAAAACAGCTTTGGTTTAAAAAAAAAAAAAAAAAGGGGGGGGGGGGGGGGGAGGGAGGTGGCAATGGCAATAAGCTGAAACAAATTATCCTCCTTCCCGCCTCAACAAGCAGCTGGACTACACTTCCCAGAATTCTCTGTAGTTAGACAAGACCATGTGACAGAGTTCCAGCAAATGGAACAAGGGTGGGTGTGATAAGGCAGTCCAGACCTGGCTCCATTTTTTTTTTTTTTGTTCTTTTCTTCTTTCAACAAATGAGTAAATGAGATTCTGAGGTTGTGGAAAGAACCTGGATCTCCCAGTCACCGTAGACATGACCCCAGCAAGGAGCAGGGATGTGATCAAGAAGCACACCTTTGCTGTCTTAGCCACTGAGATTTGGGGATTAACTAATTTTAGTAAATATTCCTTTCTTAGTTGAAAGTAGCAACAACAACCACAGAAATATGTCAGGTTCCTTTTCCATGTGAGGCTCTACCTGTCACCTCAGAGACACTGTCACATGAAGTCACCACAGGCCTGGGAACTAGGTGGGTATCACCATTCCCACTTAACAGGAAGGAAAACTGAGTTTAAGTGACCCGTCCAATACCATACAGCCAGGCATTAGACCTCTGCTTTATAGCAGGGTTATTCTGAAACCAAGGAGAAACGTGGATGGGAAAGAATCAAAGGAAGCAGACAACATTCAGAACAGAGTAAAATGTGGTTCCCTAGACCAGAGACTCAGGGCAGCCGTGGCTAGGGAACCTGGGATACAGTAGGAACAGGGCAGGCCCAAGCTTCCCACTCCAGGCTTGTCTTGCTGTGTGGGTAGGTCACTTGGGAGCTTAAGGAAGCCTTCTCTCCATGACTCCTACATCTCCAAAGACCCCTTGTTCTTCTTCCAAAAAGGCAGGTATGTAATTTATAGCCTGAGGCTGGAGGTAGTCCTTGGAAACATCAGTGAAGAGCCTTCCTGCTGGTGCTCATGCCGACCACTGAGTAAGAGCTCTGGGCTCAGGCAGTGGCCCTGGCCATTGGGGGACTTTGTTCTTGGAGTTTGGGGCACCCTGCAGAGGACAAACAGGGATTCAATGACAATTGAAATTGGAAGAGAGCTTGCTTCGGCAGGTCACACTGACCCAGCGTGTGCTCCACTGTTGTCAGAGAAGGCAGGAAGCAGCGGGGCTGACAACTGGCTTCTGGAAGGTTCTTTCCTGTCCCTGGGGAGCCTGAGCTAGGCCAGAGATACGGTGCTCCTCTTGCTGTCTCTGCTCCTGAAGTATCTCAGGAAGGACTCTGGCCACTGTATCAGGTGCTGGCAATGCATCCACGGGGCCCTCTTCCCCAGGGCTGACCTAGTTTCTTGTGTAGACAGCTAGAAGGCAAGGGAGTAGACCAGCAAGGTCCTTTCCTCTCTAAGGAAGAAAGAAGAGTAGTTGAGGTACTCCAGGTGGGCGTTGTCAGGGAAGGCAGCAATAAAGAGCTGACGGATGAGTTGATCACGAGATGCTGTAGAATGTCTGTGATGTAGAAGGGACAGTGGGATGGTTGGTTTTGATTGCCAGTGTGACTGGATTTAGAATCACCTGGGAGATGAAGGGACAGACACACCTCTAAGTGTGACAGACACACCCCTAAGTGTGTCCATAAGGGCCTCTCCATAGAAAATTAACAGGGACTAGATCCATCCTGAATGTGGGCATTGCTGTCCCATGAGCTGGTAGTCCTTGTAAACAAAAAGGGAAAGAGAATTTTTCACAAATTCCAGCATCCCTTCCTCTCTGCTCTGTCTGCCAAGGAAAGAAAAACAATACCCACCATAGGTTCCCACTGCCACGGGGCTCTGTCTAACTGGATGGGGCCAAGTGATCATGGGCGGAGATAATAATGAAGAGTTCTGCCCTATAGATTGTTCTCGGGCATTTTGGTCAGTGATAAGAATATACACCAAGAACAAAAGTCAGGAGGGGGTAGTCAGAAGTGATTGTGGAGTTAGAGTGATAGCAAGGGGGCCAGAGGGGCTGGAGCAGCATAAACTAGGGACCACACCAGAGAGGAGGCAGATATTGGGTCGGAAGGAGCCCTGGCCTCCACTCTCTCCTCTATGGACCCTGGAGAGGAGATGTCGAGTTGGGTGCTAGGTGTCAATCTTCTACTGCTAGTGTTAGGGGCTGGGCGAGGCGGGCCCAAGAGCAGCCTCACTGGTTGGGTTATGGGGGTACAATGAGGATCTTAGAGTCAGGGTTCAAACCTCAAACTGGGTCTTAAGTATCTCATATAACTTGGGCTCCGCTGTTACTATTTTTTAATCTGTGGAGGGGAATAAAAGCATGTCCACCCTTCCTAAGGCAGTAGAGAATTCTTAGGGCCAACCTCGGGTAACAAACACATACTGATCTCAGCTCTGAGCACCGGCTGTATCTCACACTAGGACAGTCTACTGAGGATGGTGGTTTTGGTTTCTGCAGTCCCTCGGGATAATGACAGCCGTGAAGCATCTTAGGATTCCTGAGCACTGGGCTGCTGTCGCCTGCCAATCTCAGGGTCTGAGCCTGAGAACTCTACTCACCCCCTTCTTCCAGGGCCCAGACTGTCTAACAGCCCCACAGCTGGGGACTGGGAGGCCAGCAACTGGCCTCGAGATTCTCTCCATCTGTCATTGAACTCCCCAAGCTCTGCTCATGTAACCCACCACCCTTCCCTGTCCCGGAGACCTTTGTATGGCCTGATTGTCTCCTTAAAGGCCCATGGCTGATCTCCTCATTTATTTTCCAAGCACCCCGCAGCTTGTTAAGGCCAGGCACATCTGTGAATTTTCTTTTTATTGGTTTTTCGAGGCAGGGTTTCTCTGTGTAGCTTTGCGCCTTTCCTGGAACTCACTCTGTAGCCCAGGCTGACCTCGAACTCACAGAGATCCACCTGCCTCTGCCTCCCGAGTGCTGGGATTAAAGGCGTGCACCACCACCGCCCGGCAAATTTTCTTAACCATTACCACAATGCCATCACTGTAACTGTCCCTCTCACCCCAATGCATCAGCCAAGGCTCTGATAGGAGAAGCAAACTGGTCTTATGGCAGGGTTGGGACCAGGCCATAGAGCTCTGGTTTCCACTCAGCTTTCCAATGGAATACCACTGGCTCCAGGGACTTGATGGAGATGGCTTTGAGGCCTGGAAGTAGAAGACAGCATTTCTCTGTACTCTCAATCTCAGAGTCATCTTCCCCTGCAAGCATCAGCTCAACCTTTGACAGCCTCGATATCATGACTAGCTCTGAGGGGAAGCCCATCCAGGACCTGAAGCACAGGACTCCACAGACAAATCATTACAGCATCTCTTGCCTGCCTGCCAAGCTTCCTTCCCTCCACCCAGCCCTCACCTCCAGCACCAGCAGGAGCTCGGCCCCCCGCCTGGCCCCCACCTTCTGCCATCTGCTGGGCTACACACTGGCCTCACTGTGCCCGGGAGTGGGCACTTGGCCATAGCAGCACACAGACCTGCGTGCCAGCCTACCAGGTGAGCATGTGTGAGCCCTGCATGTGCTGTGAGGCTGCTGCACAGCCAGGATCCTCAGGCAGGGAGGATGGCCATGTGGCGTGATTGGAGGGATGAGAGGGGGTGGAAGCCGGCGAGGGAGTGCAGGTGGGGTGCACACTTCTGCAGCTGCCGGGGTAGACCCCCAACCTGGGTCAGGTTTGGAGGAGTGAGTGGGAGGAGGGGAAGTGGAGAGGAGAGAACAGGGCAGCCCCCTTGCTGCTGCTGAGTCAGGTGAAGAGAAGGGAAGGGTGGGCACTCCCCTACTCTTTGGAAAAGCATTGCTTTAGCTGCAGAAGATGTATTCCCATCCACTGACCATCCACTGCATGCAAGGCCAGTCTAAGCACTGTCCTCCATGACACTGTCTCTTCTCCACAGTCCGGGGAGATGGAGGCCGATTACTCCACTCTGGCGCAGGAAATGAAGCTCTGGGAGGGAGTCTGGTTGCTCAAGGAGGCCATGTTAGTAAGGGCTAAGAATCTACAGCCCCGGGTCCGTCTACCCAACTCCAGTCATCATGCCTGCCTCTGTTTCCGGGGCTCAGCAGGCCTCTCCTGGCTCCCCAGGACTCAGCATCTTAAGTGGCATTTGTCAGGCAGTGCCTGCTTGCTTGAACGTGTGGTGCATGTATAAAACAGCAGAGATGGCTTTCCAGTGGCTGTTGCTTACTGGGAGTGTAAACTGAGGAAGGGCCCAGGCCCAAACCTGACCAACCCTCAGAACCATCAACAGCCATACTTAGACCATGCAGAACCTATTCTGGTTTCCCAGGTCTGGAAAGCTGCAGGATTGGGGCTGCTGAGGGGATCCTAGGGAATTCCAGAGACCATCTGACATGAGAAACTCTTAGAGAAGTGTCCATGTTACTGAGGCTTCGAAGCAGAAGCCATTCCTGGAGGGTGAGGAGGTCAGGGGAGGTTTCCTAGAAGGAGAAACTGGAGACTGAGAGTGTACACTGGAGGGTGTTTTGTGGATGCTGGTACAGGAATGATAGGCACACAGGCTGCTGACAGGCACAGGCACCACGTGTTTGAGGATGGAAACAGGCCCATTCCATCAGAACAAAAGACACGAGAGGCATGAAGAATTCTCAGCAATGACGGCAGGAGGTGGGAGAGTGGTTTTCACTTCAGACACAGACACCTGATTCAAGAATTGTGTGCCATCCGCATGGACGGCACCTACTATGTGCAGGGCACTGTTTCAGACACTGGGGGTTCCCAGTGAACAGACAGATGGGATGTGCACTTTCAGCAGTAGATAAGGATGTGAGGACAGGAGTTAGCCGCTGATGATACAGGGAGCTTGGTGTACACTCGCGGGAGGAGTGAGTGGGTTGGCTGGTGAAGTGTCAGCTGACTAAATGGTGCAGTGACCAGCAAGTGCAGATAGCCCTGAGGCAGGAGAGGGTGGATGTAATCCCGGGACATCCCCACATCCAGTGTGGCCAGCTCATGAGCAAGGCAGGGCAGGACAGAGTGTGGAGCCCAGCAGGGCAGGGGAGGAAATGAGATAAAGTATCAAGACCCGTTTACTGTCCCAACCTGGGGCCACGTCCTGTCTGGAGAGTGTGGACTGGAGAACAGGGCCCTTAAGGGCCTCCATGCAGGCCTTCTCCCAAGACCTCTATCTATCAGCATTCCCCTTCTCCCCTCCCACACATGCCCCGCCTGTGTCCTCTCAAGCCCCCCCTCCCCCCCACACTCCTTTGTCTCTCCAGGGCTTCCTTTCAGAACCCACCTTCCCTCCCTCTACCGGGCCAAGCCCACGGTGCTACACAGAAAGTCACACGGAACCCCCACCCCAGTCTCTGTGATGAGTATTCTCTTCGTTTGCCAGGCTCAATGCCTGAAGCTCCTGAGACAATGCTACCCTAATGGGGGCTTTGTTCCTCGGGAAGGCAAATTTGAGTGATAGATCTCCTTTACATTCACAATTTACTGTACAATTGCCCGGGTGCAGCAGTATTAGGAAACTTAATGCTTTTAAGTAGAAGTTAATTGATTAAAATTAGGCAGCTGGCACCTGCTGCTGAATGGCAAAGAAATAGCACTAGGTGAATGATGGCTCTCCAGTGAAGCTGGGGTGGCTGTGGACTCTCCGGGCTACAAGAGCCTGTGTGCCACCCTGCCGGGTCTCACACTCCTGTGGACCCTGCATGGACACGGGCAGCGTGGTTGTGGGGGTAATAGCTACAGTGACTGAACTGGTGTGCTTCTGAGTTGCATGCATGCTGAGTGTGATCTATGCTTGGTGTTTCATGTGCTGTGTGGATGGGAGCGTCTGTATGCATGCGGTGTGCCTGTGGGGTGGTGTATGTGCTGAATGTGGGATTCGTGCAGGGCACGAGGGCTGTGTCAGAAAGAGAAGGGTCCCACATTGCTCAGCTCAGAATCAAGGTTCTTATGTGGAAAAATTCACTCATCTGCCCAGCAATATGAGGAGAAAAGCCTTTTGACAGCTTTTTTTGTTGTTTGTTTGTGTGTGTGTGTGTGTGTGTGTGTGTGTGTGTGTGTGTGTGTGTGTATGTGTGTGTAACAAGGTCTTGCTATATGTTCAGGTTGGTATTGAGGTCCATCTGCCGCAGTTTCTACACTGCACCTAGCCCTATACAAATTTTGTCTCATTGAATTCTCGTGTCCACTAAAGCAACTGGTCAGTGAGGTGACCCATGGTGAAGGCACCAGGGTCCATGTCACCCCTGTCCTGACAACATCAACTTCCAGACTGCCCACTTGGATGTTTATGTTTTGTTCAAATCTCCTCCGTGACTCTGCTTTGGTGACATCCCCCACAGGCAGACATTAGGAGAACCGATGCATGGGGGGCTGTGGTTGCCTGGTAATTAGGAAACACCTCCTCACAAGCATGGGCAAAAGCATGCACTGTGCATGGAATTGCATGCCAGAGAAGCTCCTGCTCTGTCCTTTCAGAAGACAGAGACTCATTCCACTCGGCAGATAATAATGCCTGGGAGCTGGCATTTTAGCGAGCACTGATGCATTTCCTCCTTTGTCCCTAGTTGTTAAAAGGAATCACGAAAGGTATTTACATAGCGAATCCCTTTGCAAATATTTCCCTTCAGTCAATCCAAGGCCAGTTCCACAGATAGTGAATTAATCACTTGTAGGTTCCATGGGAAGCCAAGCTTTCACTGTGCATGCTTCTGGATGGGCCTTCTCTCTCCCAGACAGCTCCTCTCCTCTACCAAACTTTAGACACTTGGGGTGTCTTTCTGTTCTCACTGTTCCTAAACTTCAGCCTACCTTTGCATGAGTCTTCATGTGTGGGCTTTGGAATATTCAATTTTATCTGTTCATGCTGATTTCAAGTCAGATTTTACCTCCTCACTAAGCACCCTGTCGCTGTACCTAAATCTGTGTCCCCTTCATCCCCAGAGACTGTCTAGGCATCAGCCATCACTCTGAGCTCCCCGTTCCTGTTATTCTGCAATGGTCACCCATGGCCCGAGACCAAATCCAGCCTGCTCTCTAACTTTGTATGAACCAAGAGGTTAGAATGGTTTCTCCATGTTTAAAAGTTGAAAACAAAAAAATCAAACAAAAGAGGGCTGGAGAATTGGTTCAGTGTGATTAAGGGCACTTATTGTTATGAAAGACATGGGTTCGATTCCCAGTACCCAAATGGGGGTTCACCACCTCTTGGGCACCAAGCACATGTATATGGTGCACAGACACAGATACATAAAATAATAAGAACTAATCTTTTTTAAAAAGTTGAAAAAAAGAGAGGAGTCATATTTTGTGACTTAGGGAAATGATATTCCGTCCAGATTTCGGTGCTCAGAGGCGAGGCTTCATGGGAGTGCAGCCATGTGCATTTGTCCCATGCTGGTAGTTACAGCTGTTCTTCATGTGTGTGACCGTGGCTGTCGCTGTAGCAGAACCCCCAAAGCCTTCCATATTTTACAGCTTGACCCTTCCGAGGACAGGTATGAACAGTGGAGTCCCATCTGACAGACACCTCCTTCTTAACCCAGGCCTGCACTCCATATGTACTTGTGGAATGAATTTGCTTTTCTAAGTTGTTTCTTAATTTGCTCTTCAAGGTTCAGCCCAGAACTCTTCGTGTCCTTGCCCTGAGTCTGGGATGGGTCGTTTTGTCTGGGTTTTGCCAACATCGTGGGCTATCACTGGCGTGGCACTGGTTAACAATGATATTATAACAATGCACTGGTAACAATGAAGTTGAGTCTTTGCTGTGAGCCAAGACTTGAATTTGCCCTCGTTGCATCCCAGAGAAGTAGCTGTTATAATGCCCATTTGACTGATGAAGAAACTGAGGCCCAGAGGTTACAAATCCAGCTTTCCATCTTGAGTAGACAGAGAAACAGTCTCACCCCAGAGCCCACTCTTGTCCCTACCTCAGGCTCTCCTGTAATTGCATTCCTTTCTCTGTTCCCTCCAACCAGAGCTCCTTGATGTGGCTCCCCAGCCGTTTCTTTCTGTATCAGGAGGGCTAGTCAACCAAGGATGGGCAACAGCCTCTGAGTGGTTCCATCTTTCCTGCACTAGAGAACCTTCACTTTAACCCACCAAGCACATCTTCACCATTCTTTCTGCCCAACCCATCCCCCATCCATGCAGGCATCACTCATTCAAACATTGCTTCCCTGTGAAGGAAGCCAGGCCAATGCCAAACAGCATCCTTAGACACCTGGGGAAACCAAGGCTCGGGAGCATTAAGGGAAATACTTGGTGCCAATGGGAAGCCAAGTCAGGATCAGCACTCAGGAGCCCAGCCCCTCCTTTGTCTGGGTTCAGGACTTTGATCCAGGACTTTTATCAGCGGACCAACCAATAAGCGATCTTGTTGACAGGCAGACCAAGGAGTGTGTTGTCTTATGAGGCTTTTTGTTATCAAGGATTAAAATTCCACCAGTCCTCTAGGCAGGGTGCCTGTGGCACCCTTGACAGTGATTTTTCCTGGCAGATGCCACCCGGGCACACACTGCAATATTGCACTACAGTGCCGGCCGGCTTCCCACCCACCCCCTCCCTCTGCTTTCTGCACACACCCCTGCCTCCGAGGGCACCGGCTTCCTGACCAGCCAGCCGTGCTCTAAAGCACAAACAGGGTAGGAAATGAAAACCCCGGGAACAGCAGATGAAATGGGCAGGAGGTGGAGGTACCTCTACCCTGCGCGATCTGCTCGGCTCCCCAGGCTGGCAAGGAAAACTTAAACATTATTTACTCAACCATGTGTGAGTTAAAACCAATATCTGTGCACCATCTGTTCAGCCGAGTGACCCCGTGACGTCAGCCTCATTCCTTTTCATCAGTGTCTCTGTCCCTCTGTGGCCCTTCCCCAGGTTGCTGGATGCGGAGGGAAGGGCTCTGGTAAGTAGGGCCAGCTCCATAGAGCTCTCTGCAGACACAGCCATGGAGGTGGCTGGTCACCCTCTCTGCACTCGGCCCTTAAGCTACCTGAGGAGGCTGCCATCACGCCCAGTGGGGTTCAGTGGGAATCCCAGGTCCTCCACCTTCACTTCCAGCAGCCCTGGTTCTGCCAGCAGCGGATGGGATGACGGTCTTAAGGCATGTCCGTGATCGTTTTCCTACTAAGTACACAAGGGTACCGGCTGTCACCTCTTCAAGGCTCCTTTGAGCTGTAATGTCTCTCCTGTCTGCCTCAGGTTGTACTCCCATTTCTGACTCAGGACCCTCATACCGGGCACCTCCATTCTTTCTTCCATTCCCTGCTGCGCCCATTTGTCCGTATCTGCCAAGGCAGACTCCCTGCCATGATGTCTTCCTGTTACCTGGCAACCACCATCACCATACCACACAGGGCTTTGGAAGCCTGCTGGCCTGCCTTCCATCACACCACAACACACACACACACACACACACACACACACACACACACACACACACACACGGCAGGAAGGGGGAGAGATCTGCAGGTACAAAGAACTGTCTGTTGGGCAGAAACCAGGAAGAGATGCCCGGGAAAGGGTCATGGTGCAGAAAGCATTTTGTTAGAAATAAGAATGGGGCTCCAGGTCCCAGACTCTGCCAGCCTGCTGTGCATTCTGTGCAGATTATCCCCCACTCTGGGCTATGGTCTTCCCATTTGCGAACCGGGGCGACAGAGTCACTGATTTATTGCCAGCTCTTCGGTCGGATGCTTTAGCACAATGAGAGATCTGGGTCCTGGCAACTTGGGAAATGTCTGCAACGGAGAACAGCCCGGCCTTCTCTCTTTGTGTGCAGATGGGAGTTAAGGCAGTGACTGAGGCCAAACAAATAGTGATCTGCAACCTAATTAAAGGTGCACAGGACAGACTGGCCCCTGGGGACCATATGTGTGCCTCTTCCCAACCCTGTTCAGTGACATGACACTGGACACTTGGCCATGGAGGGAGTGTTTTCTCCATGGAAACAGCTAAGTGGCACCGATACTTGTCGTCCATCGATCTCCATCCATCCATCTATCATCTCAGGACTTCTTGATACACATTTATCCACAGACCATTGCCCTCAGCCCTTTATACAGCCAGCAGTGCAGAATTCCCTTCACCCCAGCACCCTCCAGTGACAGCCACACCTCATGTCCTGAGGAGGGAATTGCACTACCCACCTAACCAGCCTCCCCTCAGGAGGCCTTCCAGGAATGCAGATACTAAGTGAGGAGAGAAGAGGGGGTGAGCCTTGCTTCTCCTGAGGCCTGCCTATCTGGGCCGTCAGGGATGAATTGCATAAAGGCTGGCTCATTTGTGTACTATCGGGAAGACTCGTTAATATCAGGGTGTTAAAATATGTAAATAGCATCAACATGCACCACATCCTAATTACTGTTTTGCATTATCAAGTCATTTACTCTTTATGACATTCTGTGACTGTTCGGCTGTGTCAGCGAACACTTAGCAGACCCTCCTACCAGGGATGATGGAGTCTCCACTTCCTGCTACACAGGAGGGGGAGGGAAAGGAGGAGGAGGCGGATACACGGGGTGCAACAATGCCTCCCCGTTCCAGGTGCCTCCGCACTGGAGAAGAACGCCCATTGTGGAGGTGCTTTTTGTGTGAACAACATATGTTTCCACTTCCTGGCATTTTCCCGTCGTCCCTCAATCCCGTTTCTCGCAGCGGCAGATTTATATGCAGGCTAATGAGAGCTGACATTTCTTGCACCGCTTGCTACACTTGCTGCACTGAATTATGGCAGGGCAGGTATCCCCCAGCCACAGAGCAATCTCCCTCAAACACTTCTCTAAGGCAGCTGTGAGGTCCCAACTGGGGAAGCTGCCTGCTCTATCTGCAGGGTGACATTCAGGTTGTCAGGCTGGATCCTGGGACTGAATCCCACCTGCTCTTTGGGCCCCGAGCCTGCCTCTGAAGGAAGCTGTCTGCTAATGTGGAAAGGTTAAAGTTGTGGTACTCCGTTTCCTATAAAGGGTTAGTCGAAACCAGAGGTCTCACAGAGGCGGCAGGGACACCAATCCCCACTCATAAATATGTTTTGTAATAGTTTCATGGGTCAATGTAAAACATTAGCACATTTCATATACACATTCAGATTGCTAATATTTTTGAAAACAAACAAAACTAGCCCCGAAATTTGGTGCTGGTAGCCAGCCAGGCATGTTGTGAGGTAACCGTCGGTTGGAGCGAGGTAGAGTGCTCACAGAGTGGCTAGGATACAGCTTCCAATTCTGGGTGGCCTGTGTTTGAAGCCAAGCTCCACAGCTTATTTGCTCTGTGACTTTGGGGCAGTTACTCAGCTTCTCTGTGCTTAGTCTCCTCGTGTAAAGAGGACAGTCTTGATGTCATCCAGTCAGAAGCACTCAGATCAGCACCTGTCACACATTCAAGCGCCATGCAGATTTATTTATAGGACTGACACCTGGCTGCCTTTCAAGAGGTATGTGCTTCTCATGCATTAGGCTCTGGAATTTTCTGGGGTTGGTTACGTGTGTTGCGTTGTAGTGGCTGTGATAAAGCCACTGGGTACCCTACACACAGCCAGAGCAGGCCAAAGCTGGAGGGAGGTGCATTCTAATACTCTGCCTCCCATCTCTACCATCAACTGTTTACACCCGTCAAGGTCCAGTGTATTCCCCCAGGCGACAGGTTCACAGAGTGAGTAATTCTGTATTGGAGATTATTAAAGATCTGCTATCGCTAGCAGGAAGAAGGGAACAGAGAGGTGAATGGAGACAATTTCCATTAAAATAGAGTTGGGAAACAAAAGGCACACGGAACTATTTTGAGCCTAAGGCAGGTGACACAGGATTCAAAATTTAATGAGCCTTAAATGCCATTGGATGAATGCAGCAAAGACACAGGGCTATATCAGACAGGGCTGTTGCTTCCCCCTAACCTCCCCCTTTTTAAGGCTCCCAGCACCAGCTAGCTAAAGCCTAGTAAAATGGAGGAGGGACAAGCTAGCAGCAGGAAGTATAGAGAAAGGCCTTGGGTACCTGCTTCAGGGAGGGGGGTGAGCACGGATGCTCACCCTGTGTAGGGTCATGACCCCCCATGTTCACCTGCTTATCTCTGCACACTGACCTGCAAATGCCCAGAGTTATTATGGGGAGCCCACTAGAGATGACCACTCATGCAATTTACAGCTGATTGAAAGTCTTGGTTCCCGCCGCTGGGACTACACTCGGGTATTTGGGACCCAAATGAAGCCTGAGTGTTTAGGGTAAGAGGTTTTTAAAGGCAAAAACCACAGCCTGGTATCTCGATGGGTAATTGCAGAAGGAGGTTTGCACAAGCAGGCAGTTTACAAGAAGCTCAGTTATCTGGGGCATCTTGACCTCGGGTACCTAGAATAGAGTCGGATAATTTTCCACGGGACTCTCCATCAAGGAAATCAAACTCTAGTTAAACCTAAAATGGCCTCAGCAAGAATGCAAGATGGAGGAACCTCTGCACTGTCTTGTCCTGTCCCAGAGTATCTCCTGGCTTCCCAAGTCTTCCCTGGAGCTACCTTGGTTTCTCAGCAAGTAGATGTTGTCAGCTGTCTAGACAGCTGTTTCCCATAGGGCACTGCTGAGTGGTGGCCTCAGCTAAAGGGCCTGCACTTGTCTCCGGCATCAACAAGGAGACCAAATTCATTGTGCAGCTGAGTTTAGCTTCTGACAAGGTGGCGATTTGCGGGGGCATCAAGCCCCTTCTTGCCTGTGCAGCACCCACTGATTGAGAAGCAACAGCCCCATAGTGGGACAAGATCCCTGAAGGCCTTTGTGGCCTTCCCTATAGCCTTGGCAGCTATCCAAGAGGCCTGGCCTGTAGCCTTGTTGCAAAGTGCTATTACTGCAATTATTTACATATATTAGTTGTGTAAATGGACAGGACTTTCGGTGATATTTTCACAGACACCATGCATTGCTACCTGCAGCCCAGCACCTTTCCAGTCTCTAGTAATCCCTCCTCTCATTTCAAGTCCTTGTTTCGACATGGGGATAAGAACTTGGGGTGCTCTACTTTCTGTATCCAACTCACTTTCCTTAGCACACCAAAGAACTTGGGGTGCTCTACTTTCTGTATCCAACTCACTTTCCTTAGCACACCATCCCCCAGCTCCATCCATTTCGCTGCAAGTGACAGAATCTCATTCTTGGTGGCTGAATATTCCATTGTGTCTACATACGGTAGCCATTCATCTGCTAGCCGCATCTAACAGTTGTTACTGACAAACTGGAACAATACCTCTGTCCTTGGGTGAGGTGGCTGAGACGAGGATGCCTTCCCAGGCAAAGAGGAGGCAACCTCCAAGTAAGATTTTAATGAAGTGAGTGTCCACATAAGCTTTTAATGGGGTGGACGTACTTAAAGGCACACTGTGCGGAAGCAAGACTGGAAGCTGGAAGGAACAGGCTGGCCCAGCTGTGAGCTGTAGCTTTTATTGAAGGTTTAGGGCTGAGTCAGAGATGAGCCTTTGGGCGGGAATGTGTGGTGCACCTTTTTTGCCTGGCTGCTCTCAAACTCCATTTTGAGGAAGTACTATTGGAAGAGGAAGTCCTAGGGCTGGGCTGTATGATCTTTGAAGTGAGCCTTGAGTAGAAATGTCATTTACCCACATCCAATCTTCCATAACCTACAAAGACCCTGTCTGTTATTTGTACCCAATGCAGTATCAGGCTGCATGCACAGTCCAAGTGCCAGGTGTGTACCCTCATGCAGTAGAAATGGCCAAGCATGTGTTACTGTGGCTGTGGTCAGGATTGAACCGCCCAGGAATTTTTGTCCCTTAATAAAAGACTAGGGTTGAAAAGCTATTCTTTTTCAGGTCCCCCAACAAATCCATACTTAATCCATTGTGAGTAGTGAATCAATAAACACGAATATGCAAGCATCTCTTCAGTGTGGTGACTTACACACTTGGGAGTGCCGTAGCTGACTCTTCAGAGTTCTGGGGCCCGGCTTTTGAGGAGCCACCGTCCTGATTTTCCACAGCTGTCACACCAGGGCACCTCCCAGCGGAGGTGGACGTTGCTTCCTCTGGTGGCTGCCTTCTCCCAGCATTTCTTTAGCTTGCCTTTTGTTAATAGCGTTCCGACTGGGCTGCGGCAAAAGCTCATTGTAGGATTTGGTTCGCATTTTCCTGGTGGCTCACAGTATGAGACTGGGCTTTTCTGGGGCAACTGCAGAAAGTGAGCAGTAGGGGTGTCCGGGAAGCCCCTCTCACACTCTGCACGCCCATGGGTGCCCAGGCTCTCTTCCCTGAGTGCTCCTGTCAGAAGCTCAACACAGCTCCACACTGCTGAGAGCAAGATGTCTGCCGTGCGAACCTCCTCCCAAGATTCCACTACAAAGGCCTGCATCCTGACCGTTCCCAGCTTCTCCATCCCCACCTTCCACACCACCCCATGCCTGGACTTGTGGCTCCTTCCTCTGTCTTCAAAGACAACTATAAAAACTGTATCACTCTAGCTTCTTACATCCTCACACTGTTTTTTAAAATCTCTTTCACCTTTTGTGAGGATTTATTTGTGTGTGAGTGTGTGCTCTATCTAGAGTTTATGGTCACCTGACTCATGCCTCACCCACAGACGCCGGAAGAGGGCATCTCCTTTATTACTCTCCACCTTTTCCTTGGAGGCAAGGTCTCCCTGCAATCTTGACTCTGGCATATAAGCAGGCCCAGTTGTGAGCCTTCACAATATTCCTGCTATAGGCTTTATCTACCACCACAGTAATATGGATTTGGGGGCCCAGGGAAGCCATTGGAAGGCCACCCAAATTGGTACCCACCTATTCCCATGATAGTATGTTCCATTCTAAACCAAGGATACTGGTTGCTCACCATATCTGTAGGTAAGGCTTAAATTGGTCTCTGAAGGTTTCTGGTTATACTTGAAAACTTCACCAACTTGTGGGGGTCTTTGCAGAAGGGGGTCCCAAAACATGGCACAAGGATGGGGTATGTGTCACTGCTGGAGTCCTCAGACTGAAAAGTGCCAGAGCCATCCGAATTCCACCCAGGCAATTCTTCTACATACTTCAGAACCCAGGACATGGGTCTTGCAGCACAATCCTTCTCCAGTGCCATCAGCCCAGACATACACAGACTTTCTTGTGCCAGAGCAGGGACATGTCCATTTGCTTGATGTCTTTGTTCAAGTGGGAAGTTGCTGAGGTGGCCATGGTAGACGATGTTCTGGGCGGGGGGTGGGGGGTGGGGGGAGGTGGGGTGGGGTGGAGGGGTGAGGGGATGGGGGCCCTCAAGAGTGAGATGAAGAGCGTTCTGCTCACCTGCCGTTCTCTGCTCTCCCCCTTTACTTCCTTTTTCACTTTCACCATGTGGTCCAAGAGTCTATCACTTGCTTCTGAAGGCAGCCTCCCCAGTCATGTGCCTGCAGCTGCTTGTACCCTCCCGTGGTCACTTGGCCACACAGCTGAACAGACCTCGTCCCACATCACATCACACCTCTCCCTCCTGAAGACCTCCAGAGTCTCCTCTTTCTTATGATAAAACTCAGCCTCTGTGTCATGATCCACACTGTCTACTTGATGTGATTCCCCTGTCTCTCTGATCTTGTCTTCCATCACTCTATAAAATAGGCCATTTCTCTATCCCAATTGTACCCCATTTCCATGTTCAACTGCACCCCCAAATTTGAGGCATGCTGTTTTCCTTCACTGAGGGTTCTCCCTAGATCTTTCCTCCCCCCACACGGCCTCCTCTTTCCTTCGACTGGCTTTTTCCCGCCACCATCTGCTCCCTCTTCGCTGTCCTCTTCACACATGCCACCCACTGCCAATACATGGCACCAGCTTCCCTCTCTGCCCTTTGTGCCCTTCTCCAGAGTGTAAGCCTCCTTAGAGCTGGGAGCTGACAGACTTATCTACCACTCTGTCCCTTGTATCCAATGCTTTGACTGGCATATGGAAGACTCTGAGTAAATATTTGTTGAAGAAATGAGTGAGTGAAGGCACAGTGGGCCTCGGGGGCATTTCAGAAGTTCCTGTTGCCAAGGATTACAGCGCCATGCTATCAACTAATTTAATTTCATTTAAAATTATAACCGCAGGACTCCTTTTGATCATCACAGAGTGGTGGAAGTGAGACTTTCCAGAATAAAGTTCTGAATGGGAAGATATGCACCATACCAATCAGTGTTAGGGAGAACTTCCTGGATAAACGCTAACCACACCAGCATTGTGTAGTCCCTAGGGCAAGATGAGTGGTCAAGATGCAACCCCTTCTCTCAAGGAAGTTATAGACTGATGGGGCAGATCCACACATGCACACATTTCTCTGTATTTCTGAGACAGTCAGAATGAGACAAAACC
Organism: Peromyscus melanophrys; assembly: GCA_902168415.1. Classification (NCBI taxonomy): domain Eukaryota; kingdom Metazoa; phylum Chordata; class Mammalia; order Rodentia; family Cricetidae; genus Peromyscus; species Peromyscus melanophrys. The sequence continues at coordinate 31,453 of CABHPR010146876.1, forward strand.
ATAAAATATGGATAAACCTTGGAAGGAGCCAACAAACACTGGCACCTTGGCTACATCTGAAACAGTGACCTGCATCCCCTGCCAGCTGACTTCAACAGGAGAACTTTAATTATATTGCTTAATTATACCAGAGCACACTAGCATTTTTAATTTTTTTATAACCGTAATTCCCCCCTGGGCTCCTGATATTTGCCTTACATTATTGCCAAGCACTCAAGAGGAGGGACAAACAGGAAAGGAGTTTTAGTGTTTGGAGTCCTCAGCCCTGCTGTGTGTTATTTGCTTATACATTCAGAGCCGGAGAGGGCAAACTCTTCACCCATTTCTGGCAACCTGTGAGCCCAGCTCCATCTGAGAAACAGGAGGATAGGGACACCATGGCCAAGCAGCCAGACCACGCCTCAGACTTCACAAAGCACTGGACTTTCTTACTGATCTCTCAAAAACCAAGTGCAGATTATAGCTCTGCTGTTTTCAAAAAGAGGAAACTGAGGCAGGATTGGAGCAGTGACTTAGGCTGTGGAATAATCTTTTTGTCCACTGTAAAGATGTGTCACTCATTTTGGTTTAATAAAGATGGCCAATAGCTAGGCAGGAAGAAAAAGGGCAGAGTCGTGAGGAGACGCCAGGGATGCAGAGCAAGCAAAGTAAAGGTAATCGAGCCACGTAAAAGAACATAGATTAAAAGATATGGGTTAATTTAAGTTGTAAGAGCTAGTTAGGAACAAGCCTAAGCTATCGGCCAAGCTTTCATAATAAATAAGACGTCTCCATGTGTTTTTTGGGAGCTGGCAAGCAGGACAGAAAAAAATCTGCTTAAGGATTTATGTGCCTACACATCAATCATGTTAGAGCAAGAGATCACACATCTAAGCTCCAAGCCTGATGTGTTTGCCACCAAGCAGGAGCTTCAATCCCAGAATGTCCACACCTGTGCAAAACCATACAGCAATGCATTGTGTAACTTCTTTACAAATATGTCTTCCTTCTGGCAGCTTCTGGTTAGCATATGTGTTTAATTAACATTTCTAATTAAAACCAGAACGCATAACACTCAAATATTTTCCATGAGTTACATTCCTCCTGATCTGTAAATGGCAAACCTGCACATGGTAGGTATAGTATTTCAGTTTTCCTATAGCGATCTGATAACATTTTTTATTAAATAAAATCAATAGGAACTTGCTGAAAATGCTCAGCTGGCTCCTCTCCATGGCTAAGAAGAGGAATCAGGAGCTGCTTTTTTTTTGAGCTGCTTTTTAGAGACGCAATAGGCAAGAACATCATCCCGAGCCAGGCAGTGGTGGTGCACACCTTTAATCCCAGCTCTTGGGAGGCAGAGGCGGGTGGAGCTCTGTGAGGCCAGTCTGATCTACAGAGTGAGTTCTAGCACAGCCAAGACTATACACAGAGAGAAACCTGTCTTGAACAACAACAAAAAAAAAAGAAAAAAAAAAGAAAGAAAAAAAATAAAAACATCATCCAGGTACAGTGGACTGAAAGTTTGTGCCAGTTTTGTGAGTTGGAGTCATAATCCCAGTGTGATGGTATTTAAAGGTGGGAACTTGGTGAGGCCATTAGGTCGTGAGAGCAGAGCCCTTATGACTGAAATTAATACCTTAGTAAGAAGAATCTAGAGAGGTCTTGTCAACCTCTCTCCTGCTGGTTGGTTTTTGTCAACTTGATACAAAGCTAGACATACTTGGGAAGAGGAAATCTCAATAGAGGAATTGTCTCCATCAGATTGGCCAGTGGCAATGTCTGTGATACATTTTCTTAATTGCTAATTGATGTGGGAGGGTCCATCTGGCTGTGGGCTGTACCTCCTGGGCAAGTGGGCCTGAGGTATACAAGAAATTTCTGGACAAGCCAGAGGGAGCAGTCTAGTAAGCAGCTTTCCTCTGTGGTTTCTGCTTCAGTTCCTGCCTCCAAGTTCCTGCCTTGCGATCCCTCCTTAATGATGGACCGTAACCTGTACTATGAAATAAACCTTTTTCTCCCCAAGTTGCTTTTGGTCACTGTATTTATCACAGCAACAGAAAGAAAACTAAAACAGGTCTCTTGACTTCTCCACACCTTTTAAAGACATAATAATAACCCATAAGAATCATCATCAGAATTTGATCATGCTGGCACCCTGCTCTTGGTTGGTTGTTGTTGAATCCCAAACACACTAAGACTCTGAGTCCTCCATGAGAAATTCATTTGGAGGGCAGGGGTGGTTGGGCTGTGTCTTTGTTACTGTGTTATTACTGTGAAGAGACACCATAGCCAAAGCAATTCATAAAATAAAGCATTTAATTGGAGGCTTACTTACAGATTTAGAGGGTTAGTTCATGATCATCATACTGGGAGTCAGGCAGGCTAGAAAGTAGCTGAGAGCTTTACATCCTGATCCACAGTCAGCAGGCAGAGAGAGCAAGACAGGGCCTGGCATGGACTTTTTGAAACCTCAAAGCCCTCTCCCAGTAACACATCTTCTGCATCAAGGCCATGTCTCTTAATGCTTCCCAAACAGATCCATTAACTGGTGACTAAGCATTCAAATATATGAGTCTATGGTGGATATTCTCTTCAAACCGCCACAGGTAGTTTGGAATACAAGAGAGGACATTCCAACCACATGGCAGAGAAACAAAAGGCTCTCTATAAAGAGCCTGTTGCAAAGTAGAAGAGATTTTAAACTAGAATTTCATCAATCTGTTAGTCTACTGCCGTACAGACCCCACAGAGATCAAATATTGTGTCTGATGTTTGTCAACACCCATGGTGGATAGTCTTGCCTACAGTGGGATTTCCCAAAACTTAATGATTTTCTCTGAATCTGTTTGCTTCATGTTTTCACTTTAAGTTGACATATTCTACTTAAACAAATTTATTTATAAAGGAACTTTCACACCATTCTCGTAAGCATAACCAGTGTGACTTGGAGGCACACACACAGTCATCCACAAACAGTTTCACTTTGCACAATTTCTTTTACCTGTGTTCAACATGGTCTGAAATAGTGAAGGAAAATTCCAGAAATAAACAACCCCATAAGTTCCCATTGCAAATCATTCCAAAGGGCACTCAGAAAAGCAATCTTGTACCTTCTCTGTCTGTTCTGCTTTGGAGTGTAAATTATCTCCTTACCCAGCATATCCATACTGTGGGTGTTACCATCCCATTTGTCACTTAGTAACACTGTATTAGTCAGGGTTCTCTAGAGGAACAGAACTTACAGAAAAATGTATATGTATATGAGATTTATTAGAACAGTTTACAGGCTGTGGTCCAGCTAGTCCAACAATGGCTGTCTATCAATGGAAAGATCAAAAGAATCCAGTAGTTGTTCAGTCCATGAGGCTGGATGTCTCAGCTGGTCTTCAGTAGACACTGGAATCCAGAAGAAGTAGGCTCTAATGACAGTGAAGGAATGGATTTGCTAGCGAGGTAAGGGCAAGCAGGCAAAGAGAGAGAAAGCTTTCTTCTTCTATGTCCTTTGTATAGGCTGCCAGCAGAAGGTATGGATCAAAGATGGATTTTCCCACCTTAAAAGATCTGGATTAAATGTGAATCTTCCCACCCCAAAGATCCCGATTAGAAGTGGATCTTCCCACTTCAAATGATTTAATTAATAAAAAAAAAATCCCTCACAAATGTGCCCAGTCCTTTGGGCTTTAGTTAATTCCAGATGTATTTAAGTTGACAACCAAGACCAGCCATCACAACCACCTTGGTTATCACCTCTGCTATTTTGATACTGTGGTGCTCATCCATAGCACCCAATGATGTCATAAGACTTTAGGTGTTCGATGGGGGTCTTGGGATATCCCCCCACAGGTATGGGGAGGCAACTGCACACGAAAACCTACATGTTGTGCTAAATGACCACTAAGAAATGTTTATAGTTCTGCAATGACCAGCTCACCTACTTTTGGTGGCCCGGATACCATATTTGGAATGAACTGGGCTTTGCTCTATCACTTTTTTTTTTGACAAAGCATTGATAGAATTTCAAAACTTAAATGACTTAGTAATGATGGCAGTCTTGCCAGTTGTGGTGGTGCACACCTGCAGGATATATTGAAGAGGCAGAGGCAGGAGGATCAAGAATAATGGTAGTCTTATATTCACAACTAGCTGGCTGACGACTCATAACCGCAGAAGTATTGTAATGATTAAAGAACAAAGCAGGAACTAAGAAGTAAAACAAAGTGTAATATAGTGGTAACTTTGCTTCAATTGTCCTGCTGGAGTGGCTTGTGGGTGCCTGTCTCCCCGTCCCTCTCCACTATGCAAGCGTATTAGGTCTTACAAGTGCCCAGGACAGCATACAGCCTCCGATTCCCCCACACAGCAGCACGGCCACGGAGAAGTCCATCACCCCAGTCCTTTGAGCCAGCTCTCCGACTGCATCCCATGCCTGTGATGTATGACTGCCCTTCCTTTCCTGTCACCCCACAGTGCTTCCTTTGCTTTGCGTGAGAACACTGAAGCCCATCAAACCCAAAACCAGAAACATCAGCAACCAACTGTTATATTGTGTGGGCCACAGGAGTGACCTTGTAATTCCGGAAGTACCTGGAACATCAGCCTGCACTGCACGGAATGTTGCTTGTTGCTGCTGTTATTTGTTCCGGCTTGATTCCAGAACATTCTCATCAGGCTCATGTTTTGAACGCCCACCCACACCTTGTGGTGCTTTTAAAGGCCCTTAGGATTTGGGCTTAGCCAGGAAGAAGTAGGTAGAAGAGCGAAAGTTGTATCTGCCCCTGGGTCCAGTCTCCCCTCTCTTCCTTCCGGTTTACTTCCACGTGAACAGTGTCAGCCATGCTCTCCTGCCACAGTGGAGCTGCTCCCATCATACTTTCCCCACTAAGCTGACTGCCACCTTCTGAAACGAGCAACCAAAGCGAATTCTTCCTCCTCGAAGTAACTTCCGTTGGATATTTTGTCATACAACAAGAAAGATGACTAATCCAGTTTGAGTATGGTTTGTCTCTTCCCCATCCATTACTGAACCCCCATTATGAGATGAAAAGAGGTGCCGGCAGTGCGACCTTTAAGAGGTTCTTAGGGCTGTGCCTTCATGAATGGACCGACACACTTTTATGTGATTAACACATTAATGGGTTGATGTAAGAGTGTGTCTGCTAAAAAAAAGAAAGAGGGGGGGAAGGAGGGAGGGAGAGAGAGAAGAAAAGAAAAGAAAAGAAAAGAAGAGAAGAGAAGAGAAAAGAAAAGAAAAGAAGAGAAAAGAAAGAAAAGAAAGGAAAAGCCAGTTTGGCTAGGACTCGTGCATACAAATCTGAAGACAAATTTGGAATGGCCTGCCTTGAGGCGCGGGTAACTAGAGTTGTCGTTTTCTACTACAATGGAAGACAAGGAGGTTGCCTCAGCCTGTTGTTGCTGCTGATAACACAATGCTAGAGACTGGGGGGTTTATTTGGTCTCACAGTTCTGGCCCAGGGTTGAGGAGCCACACCTGGCTTGAGGATGTCCTTCTTGGTGTTAAGGCCCTAAGAAAGCGCAGAGGATTACATGCTCCCAGGTGTCAGGGACTCAGCTACACTACCCTGCCTTTTACGGAAAAACCATTCCTGAACTACCTATTAACCTATCCACCTGTCAGTCTGTTAGAAGTTCTGATCTGAAAGCCTGAGGACTAGCTTTCATGGTACCAGAATGCACCATGCATGCTACCAAAGGAATGAAGCAACCAATCATTCCTCCTGGCTGCAACACCTATGAGCCACAACAACAACCAGCATGGACTGGTGTTTTGGAATATTATTTTAACTAGGCAAAGATGTGTTACTTTTGTTTATGCTGCATTTGTTTAATTATATATTTAATTATATAAAGATGTGTTGCATTTGTTTAATCTTGCCTGCCTAAGGCCCCTGATTGGTGTAATAAGAAGCTGAATGGCCAGTAGTTAGGCAGGAGAGGGATAGGTGGGGCTGTCAGGCAGAGAGAATAAATAGGGAAGAAGAGAAGAATGAGAAAAAAAAAGAAGAGAGGAGAGAATGAGGGAGAAAGAAGGGGAGAGGCCCAGGGCCAGCCAGGCAGCCCCCAGTCAGCAGACACAGAGTAGGACATACAGAAAGAAAAGGTAAAAAGCCCTGAGGCAAAACACAGATGAAGGAAAACAGGTTAATTTCAGTTAAAGAAAAAAAAGCTATTCAGAAATGAGCATAAGCTAAGGCTGAGCATTCAAAACTAATAATAAGTCTCTGTGTCATGATTTGGGAGCTGGTTGGTGGCCTCAAAGCAAAAGCCTGGTACAGACGGATAACACTAAGGCTGCAGTAGTGTCACACACACCTTGGCGGTAACCAACAGCTCTCTAATGGGACTTAAGACCTGTTCAATCAGGTGAAAATGACGCCTGTACCAGAAACCTAGCAAACTACTCTGGTCCGATGAAGTAATCTTGAAGGAGAACCTACAACCACCACTTTACAAAACCAGCATACGCCCTAACTACATTCTAAATATTTGTCCCTACAGCCATAGATAATGGAGTTCTCACCCCTTCTCGAGAAAATTTCCCTTCCAACAGATGGAGATCATTACAGAAAACCACAGCCAATCAGAATGCAGAGCCATGGAGCCCCATCCCAATGAGTACATCTACAATATAACTCCCACCCCTAAGGCCCAGAGAACATTGCAGAAGAGGAGGCAGAAGGATTATGAGAGCCAGAGAATCAGGGAGTTTGCTGTCTCCTTGGAATGTCAGAAGCTACACCCATAAAGCTACACTCTCTAACATGCCACCTAAACACGGGCTGAACAAGGATAACAACAATAGTCATGCTAACGTGAGAGCAGCAGGCTTTCCCAGGAAGAGCACACCAATTGATTATCCAACACCAAATGGTCAGTACACTAAATAACGTTATGTGGACTGCTCAGGTTATATTTAGAAATACGTATACATATATGCATGTAACAACAATGAAAGATAGGGGCCACGAATTTGAAAGAAAGCAAGGAAGGGGTACATGGGAGGGCTTGCAGGGAGGAAAGGGAAGGAGAAAATGATATAATCATATTATAATTTCAAAAAGTGAAAGAATCAATAAAGACAACAAAAAAGTGAAGCAAATATATTAGACAGAATATATTTGTTATAGTATGATATCAAAAGCCCTGATGTTTATTATAACATTCTAGGTAATTTTCAATAATTTTAAATGTTTCATATTATTTTTAAGTTTAAATTAGAGTAAACCATAAAAAAAAAACCATCTCCCACCATCCCACTTCTCATTATCTCATGAGGGATTAAATTCAAGCATGAGTTTCAGAGGCCAAATAAGAGTAATCTCTCCATACAAAGCAAACTGGTTGTTTGTGGCCTGCTGTTACTCTAATGTGAGTTGGCTTTCATGGCACCATGAGTGTCCACGCGTTGGCCACACAGTAGGACCTCTGTTCATCCACTTCACCTCGACTGAGAGCACTGAGGACAGAAGTCGCTTGATGGCCCACAGTTACCTAGTGGAAAGTCAGGATTTGGGGGCCCTTTGTAAAAGATCCTGTGACTCTGGTGCCACCAAAGCCAGCTTCCATCCCTTCCACAGACGAGTGCCGAGAGGGACATCTGCTAGAGTTTGAATCAACCATGCCACCCAAAGGCTCCTTTGTCAAAGGAGTGGTTCCTAGCTTGGTGCGTTGGAAGGTATGGAATCTTTAAAAGGCAGGGCCTAGTGAGAGGTCTTTAGCTCATGGGCGGGGGTGGGGGTGGGAGGGATGCCCTGAAAGATTAGAGGTCCAACCCCTTTCTCTTTCTCTTGCTTCCCAGTGGGTTTGCTTATCCATACACCCCCAGAATAATGTACACCATGACAGGCTCCCAAGCAACCGGACCAACCAGTTGTGGGCTAGACCCTTGAAAACTGTGGACTAGACCCTTGAAAACTGTGAGCTCAAATAAATGCTTTTTTCCTGTATCAGTCGTGACAATAATGTGACTCTTCTCTCTCATCAGTGCAGTGTGCAGACTGGCTTTTGCAGGTTATTCCTGGATAACTCCACCTTGGGCCTGTAAATGACCCTGGTGACTACTATTTGATTCAGCCTGCTAGTGTTTTGCTGAGAATTTTTGCATATCATTTATCTAATATTTTGTTGAGGATTTTTAAAGGCACATCTATCAGGGTGTCTGTAGGTTTCTCATGATGCCCATGTCTGGCTCCTGTATCATGGTAGTACCAGTTTCGTAGGATGAATTAGGCAGTGTTCTTACCTCTCATTTTGAAATAAGTTATGAATGACAACTGTGGATTCTCCTGTAAGTGTCTAGTTCTGGGAATTTCTTTGTTGGAAGATTTTTCAACTACTTACTTAATTTCTTGTTACGAATATGCTCAGATTTCCTATTTCTTATTCAGTTGTAATCTGTGTTTCTAGGAATTTGTTCATTTCTGCTGCTGTCTAATTTCTCGGTATGTTTATCATTCATAATTTCTCCCAGAATCCTTTTCCATTTCTGCAAGATCAATAACAGTGTTCTCATGCTCATTTCTGATATCAGTAATTTGAACTTTCTCTTCTTTCTGGTCAATCTAGTTTGTCAATTGTACTGATTTTTTTAAATGGATAATATTTATTGTCTACCACCCTTAGCATTTGAAATATATTATTTCATTAGGTCTTAAACTCCTTGAAGAAATAAATGCAGTTGGCCTTTCACATGTGGGAAGTGCCACACCCACAGATGAAACCAACTGCAGATCAAAATAGTTTTGAAATGATACATCTGTACTAAATTTTTGTGTCATTATTCCCTAAATAACATAGTATGGCAACTATTTATATAGTGCTTACATTTTCATTAGGTATTAGAAGTAGCTTAGAGATATATAAGCTACACAGAAGAATGTTGACAAGTTATAAGCTACTACTGTGCCATTTTATATAAAGGACTTGAGCATCTAAACATTTCACACCTGTAAGGAATCCAACAACAGTGCCCTGTGGGAAGGGTCACTGTATTCATGTTACCTCCTTAGTAAAGATGTAAATGACTCTAAGTAGCTTAAGTGACTTGTTCTGGGGCCCAGAAGTAGCCATGGAGCCAGGAGCAGAACACAGATCTCCCAGTAACTGGCTGCCCATATCCAGCTTTTGACCACAGTGCTGTAAAGACAGGGTCTGTGTGTCTGGCCACTTGGCCATTAAGCGAAGAGACCCTGTGTCTAAAGGCTGTGACCCTGAGTCAGAAACCATCTCACCCCCCTCTTTCCTGGCACCCACTCTAGCTGTGAGTTCACCAGGCTCCATGCCCAGTACAGAGCCTGCCCCTGTAGCTTTGGGCCTCTCAATCTTCCAATAAACAGACCTGTCCAAAGGGCCCAAGGACCTTGGATGAGAGGGGACATTTTCTCTCCTCTACCTTTGTGGAACAGTCAGGGAACTTAGTGTGGAGAGCAGAGGCCCAGCAAGGAACCTGTGTGACAAGCTGACAGAGCCGAGGGGTGCTGAGCTAGCTTCTACATGCCTACTGCGGACAGACCTCTGTCAACCCAGGGTCCAGTTTGGCACCACCTGCTCATGTACAGGACCTTCTCTCCATCAGAATTTCCCTTCTGTGGGAGTCCCTGCTGAATCCCAGGACAGGCCTCCCACCAGTGTGGCTGCATGCCTCCCTGGAACGAGCTACTTGAGTGTGTTTCTTGTTCACGGCTGCCTTGGAGAGTCTCCCCCACAGCCTGGTCCTAAGTAAGGCTTTAATAACTGTCTGTCAGTGGATGAATGGATTCTGCTTTGCCTCGGCTTGCTCATCTGTGGAGCAGGGATCATAATGACATCCACTTCGTGGCCTTTACTGTGAAAGGTCAATAATCTTTTCAAAGCGACAGCTTTTGTTTTCATTTTCTGTGCTGTTTTTCTATGCTATGCTTGATCTCTCTATCCTAATCTTTATGATTCCACTTTGGGTTAATTCGCTCTTATTTCTCCCCTCCCTTACAGTTAAAGTTATTTACTCATGATATCTTCTTTTTACTGTGGATATTTTAAATTCTTTATTTCTTATTTGTAATTGACAAAATAACCATATATCTATGGAGTGTAATATGGTGCTTTAATGTATGTTTTACTTGTAAAATTATTAAGTTAATCAGCAAATCCATCATTTTACACAGCTCTCCTTTGTTGTGGTAAAATATTTACAATCTAGTCTTCAACTGACTTTGAACTATTAGGTGCATTATTAGTTATGATAGTCACATACAGCTAAGAATTTCCATGAAAACAACTTTCACTACATCTCCTAGTTGTGATGTCTTGCATTTTTATTTTTGTAATTTTGGTATCTTGCATTTTCATTTTGTTAATTTCAATTTCCCTTGTGATTTTTCTCTGGCCCATTGGTTATTCCAGAATGCATCGGTTTGTTTCCACAGTCTTGTGAATTTTTAAAATTACTTTCTACTTTGGGATTTCAGCTGAATTTTCGTTCTTGTTAAGAGGAGATATTTCTCATGTGTTGCGGTTTGTGTGTGAAATGCCCTCAGAGGTCCATGTGTTTGAACGCTTTGTCCCCAGCTAGTTGGGGAAGGTTGTGGAACCTTTAGAAGGTGGAGCCCTGCTACAGGAAGTGGGTCACTGGGATGGGTAGTCAGGTTTTAAAGCATGGTCTCACTTTGTGTTCTCTCTCGGCTTCCCTGGTGGGGGTTCAGTGTCACCAACCAGGCCCCTGCTCCCCCCACCACGCCTTGCCGGATAAAACAGACCCTGCTCCTTAAGCTGTTTTTGAACCCTTGGTCCCCAGCTGGTGGCACTGTTCGGGGAGGTGTGCCGCCATGCTGGAGGAAGGATGTTCCTGGGGCCAAGGTTTGAGAGTCACAGCCTTGTCCTGCTCCAGTCCCCTCTCTGCTTTAATGTGTGGTTAAAGACGCGTGAGCTCTTAGCTTCCTGTTTGGGTTGCCTGCAGCCATGCTCACCCACCAGTTCGGAGTCTCTCTTCCTGATATTGCTTTTGACCCTGGTGTTTCATCAAAGCAACAAAAGGTGACTAATACCATACTTTATCACGGCAATGAGAAAGTAACTGAGACAATATGATTGCACTCTTTCAAAATCTTTTGAACATATACTTTAAATCTTACATACAAAATCTTTTACATGTAAAAAATGTATATTCTGCTGCTGTAGGGTGGGGTATTCTGTGGAACATGTCTTAGGGCTATGGCCAGTCCCTGACTTATCATGGCTTAAGCTTTTACTTTGTCTATGATGGTATAAAAACAATAAGCATTGAATAGACACTGTGTTGTAAATCCTGGGCTTTTCTCAGGCAAGGAGCACGGAAAACAATTCTAGTCTTTATTTTCAGTGTAGCATGCAAAAAACTACATGTTAAATTGGGAACTGTTTCGAAATGGGCTTTGTATGGGATAGTTTTGCTCGGTTATGTGCGAATGCTCCAAGGACACTTATAGCAGGCTAGACTAAGTGGGGGTATTTGCCAGATCAAATGCATTCCATGAACTTATTTTTAGATAGGGTCTCATGTAGCTTAGGCTAGCCCTGAGCCTTGAACTCCTGATCCTTCTGCCTTCATCCCAAGTGCTGGGGTAACAAGTGTGTTCCACTCACTAGTTTAATGAGTTACTGGGGCTCAAAGCTGGGGCTGTGTGCATGCTGGGCAAGCACTCTACCAACCAAGCAAAGCCTCTGGGCCCTAAAATGCAGTTTTAATTTTAAAGTAAGTTCAATCTGGGATAGATTCTTGAGTTCTGTAAACGGATGTTTTCTGTCCTGACTGCCTGGTTCCAAATAACTGACTTGGAGGCTGAATATGAATTGTAAATGCTCGGCTAACAGGACACCTCACATTTTAACTTAAAGAGCATCTGCTGTTGGCTTACTGTGTTGTTGAATCTTGTGTTTGCTTGATGGTCTTCTGTCCATTTGTCCTACCCATCACTGAAAGTGAGGTGTCAATGTCTCCAACTCTTCCAGTGGGACCATCTACTTCAGCTGTGTCTTGTCAATGTTTCTTTCTCTATTTTAGAGATCTGTTGTAAGTGCATATGTGTTGATGGTTGTGGTATATTCTTGGTGGATTGACTCATCACTGTGTATTCCTTTTCATTGTGTCTTAGAAGACTTATTGTCTTAAGAACAAATTGGTTTGCTCTTATTCTCGCCAGTCTGCACATGTGTGTGTGAGTGTGTGAGTGTGTGTGTGTGTGTGTGTGTGTGTGTGTGTGTGTGTTTGCAATCGGCTTTGGGGATTGAGCTCAGGGCCTCTCATCTGAAGATAAGTATCCCTCCCCTTTGTCTCTCTCACCCACTTCTTCCCCTTCTCTTACTTTCAACCTGTTTGTGTCTTTGAATCTAAGTTAAGTGTCCATAGATGGCTTATACTTAGATTTTTTTTTTAATGCAAGCTGCTAGTGTTGTGCTTTTGACTCGGTGATTTCATTTGTTCGTCTGTGTGGGTCATGCTGTCTACCGTGTGATCTTGGAGTTAATAACTGTGCATTTTGAAGATCATAATGCAGCCACTCCGGAGGCAGGCGCATTGCAGCTCATGCACTTGTTTGTTTGGTAACATTTATGAAAAATTCTGTGAGGCTCGCCTTCTTTGTGATGTGCAGCCTCGGTGTCCATTGGCTTAGTGGTCAGCTAATGACTGGACAGAGAATTTGCTGAAAGCCTGAAACCAAAATACTTCCTGGTCTTTGAGATTTGTGTGTATTGGATATGCCTTCAACAACCAACCAGCCAGTTTACACATCGCCTTGGCCTTCCTCTGATTATACAGAATTTCAAGGTCAGTCAGAGGTGGAAACTTTAGGGCTTTCTTATTTCTTTCCCAAGGCTGTGCCCTGGGAACATCCATGGCTGTCAGGATTCTCAGAGGTAGGTTGCAGGCTTTCAACTACTCATTCTCCACTCTCCTCCTCCCCGGCTTTTTGGTGAGTGTGTGTGTGTGTGTGTGTGTGTGTGTGTGTGTGTGTGTGTGTGTATGTATTCCCAGCTGTTACTCGTTGCCTCAGGCATCAGCAGCTAAAATACTCACCCATGTTTTGACAAATGCCCTGTGTGACTATTGCAGCCCCACATGAGTCTAGGTGAAGATGGTTCATTTGAGCAGGTCACCACGGAATCAGATCATTTTCAGTTGATAATTAGGATTATTGAGTCTGTTCCGGACTGAGAATGGGAGACTTATTTTCTAGTTCTGAGCTGAGGGGTGAGGAATGCACCAGTGTCAGCTAAAATGCAATGTCACTTACCACCGTACAGATGTCTCCTCGACACAATTTCCCTGGATTGCTGCAAGATTTTGTTTACAGTTCAAGTGTTACAAGTAGATTCTGTCCATCTTTGCTAATTTGTCCTTGCTTTATACAGAGGTAGACTTTTAGACACTCTCACCATTTTCGCCGACGTTACTCCACTACAGAAGTGTTGAAATACTTGGCACATTGTCTACTCCAATCTCTTCCCATTGTGATATTGATGGTGACCTCTCAGTCTTTTCACCATTGCTGTCTACAGCGCATGCCTGTTCATCACTGCAGTCTACAGCGCATGCCTGTTCATCACTGCAGTCTACAGCACATGCCTGTTAATTCACCTTGGCCCACAGATGATTGTTTCCTTAGGCAGCATCCCCGAAAGTGAACATGTGGCTAAAAGGATAATAAAATTTCCAAATAATTTCCCAAATGGTCATTTTCGTCTACATTCCCACCAACCATGCTTGAAGCATTGCCTCATGGCAGAACTTTCCTCCATGGGTGGCATTGTTCAAGGTGTTTTAGGTGGTGGGGGGCGGGAGACGTCTGTTGGGTTTTATGTGACATGTCAGATGGCAGCTGACCAGGAAGTTTATGATGTTCATTTGATGCTGTGTTTTCTTTCTCTGTGCATTTCCTGTAGATGCCTGTGTGTGTGCACGCACCCACGTGTGCAGTGTTCAAGACAGGTTTTCTCCGTGTAGCTTTGGCTGTCCTGGAACTCACTTTGTAGACCAGGCTGGCCTCGAGCTTACAGAGATCACCTGCCTGTGCCTCCCAAGTGCTGGGATTGAAGGCGTGTGCCACCACACCCAGATCTGCAGGCACTCTTGTGGTAGTGTCTGCCTCTGCAGGTCTTACGGGGCAGGATCATAAACTGCAATGGTAATTGCTGTACACATGAAAGACATGCGACTCTCAGAACACCCTCAGCTCATACCCAAGGTCCTTTTGGTAGTTTTTACTGTCCCAGTTTTTGCTCTTTTTTTTTTTTTTAATCAAGAGCTCAATGGCTTAGAAGAGCACAAACTCTCTTCCAAATCTGGCAATCAGAAAGAAGCCTTGAGTTGCGTTGTTACCGGCATGGGTCCCTCTTGAGGCTTTCAAGATCTGTCTGTCTTCTAGACTTCTCCAGCTGGAGCTGGGTGCCATGGGTTGTGACCTCTTCTACACAGGCAAAGTGCACCACAGCTGCAGGCTCTCTTCTCCTCACACCAGCGCCTCGGAGGGCCACTGTAATGGTATGGGGCTTCCCTGATACCCAGGACTACCTCCCCATTTCAAGGTCTTCTACTTACATCTGCAAAACCCCTTTCCCATTTGCGCTAATCAAGACTCAGAGACGCAAAACTGATAGGATGGGTATGGAGGGCAGGGTGTGGGGATGGAGAGGAAAGCATTTGAAGCACTCATTTGCTTGACTCTGGAGAGGGACAAGCTCCAAGTCTGCAGGACAGACCTGTAGGCTGAAGCCCCAGCAGCACTGATGATGAGTCTGAGGCTTCTGGAGGCAGACTTCTTCCCCTTCCGCTGATTTGTTGAGGCCCACCCACAGACAGAGCATAACCTCTTTCTTCAAAGTTGACTCACGTAAACAAGAGTCACATTGGTCCAGTGACCAGACGAGTATTTGACAAAGCAGGAAAATAAGCAAACGAACAAACTGGTGGCCAGGACAGTTCGGCATCGTGACAGTAAGCTGACCCTCACAGGGATTAGGGTGTGCACATACTTGGGGGACGTGACACAGTCTGTCCATGGCATCCAGGGCATTCCTTGAATAAAAAGAAAATATTCGCTATTGAGAAAAAGTAGATAATGATTCAGAGCAAGTAACAGAGCATCCTAAGCTCCCATCCTCATCGGAATCTCACAGCTCTGAAGAGAATTTCCCGTGATTCATTTTACCTTCATTATGTATAGTGTGGAGGAGAAATTCATATCGTATTATCCTTGGTAATAAAAAGAAAGATCTGCTTTTCTGATTAAAAGCCCCCTTTTCCATACTTTTAAAGAAGAAAATCTCTCTCTCATTGCTATTCTTGGCAGGATGTATTTTATCAGCTCAGGCTCCTAATTGGATAGGAACATGGCTATTGTGGTGATGTTCTGTTGCAGACAGGAGACCTTTAGGTTTGGAAGACGGAAGACACATTTAAGCAGGAATCTGTTTCCTTTTGGTCCCTTATAATATGTGAAAATGACTGTGAAATGGGAGGGAAATTCCTAGAGAAAAGGTTCCAAGCTTCCAGAACCCCATTTCTGAGCCTCTGGCTTCCTCCAAAGACAAAAGAAACCAAGATACAAGGAAGAGAATACTTTGTAAAAGCTGGCTTCTGTTTCACATATAAAATAACAGCCATTGCTATTATCTGAAAGGTTAATTCTGCTTCATACTCTTTGTTCCCAGGAGTCTTTTGCTTCTTTACCAAAGGAATTTGAATTGCAATGGAAGTCTTTGTTTGATTTCTAAAGCGTTTCCTTAAGCCTTAGACTACAGGAGAGTTGCTAAGGCTTGGGTTTGGAGTCTGACCTCTCAACCTCCATTGCCCTGGCTCAGAAGGCCTGGCTACTGAGTCGAGTGGACAGCATTTCCAGGCCCATATGTGTGGGGCAATCATAACAGCCACTGCTGTCTGCCAACCACTTGCCTTCTGGGTCACAGTCTGAGGCACTGCAGACACTCAGCTTGCCCCTTCAGTCTGTTATTGTCAGTTATCACCTTATTTTACAGAGGAGACCATGGCTCAGCAAGGCTGATTGTCAACTAAGCACAAGGCTCATGTTGGAATCCAGGCCTGTGTGATCGCACAGTCATGTTTACCTCTGCTGTGGGTAGAACATGTTCCCTTCCAAAGCTTGTTTGCTAAAGTCCGAAAGTTAGGGTGATATGCTAATGGATGTCCCTAATAAAATATGTCTGGTGTTCTTATGAAAGAGGAAATTTGGACATAGAGACATAGTCATAGAAGAAAGTTAATGTGACGAGAAGGAGTGACCATGGAGGACATGAAGCCTGGAATAAAAATTTCCCAGAGTCCCTCTGGAGCTCTCGGCTTTTATCCACCAAGATAGACTCAACACTTCTGTTGATTAAGTCATCCTGTTGGTACTTTGTAGCTACAGCCCCAGAAAACCAACAGAAGCCCCCACACCACACAGCTTGAATCCTCCCTTCTTTGTGTCCTGAGAGAACGCCAGACTTGTCCCTTGCCCTCAAATGTGACTGCTACATGGTTTACGGTACCTTGGTGGGAGCCTGAGGTCTTAGGGGGCCTCGTAGCTAATCCAAGTGTACATCCCAGCATCCAACAGACAAAGAGCTGCAGGGCTGCAGCCCAGCCCCCAGCCCCCCAAGTCCTACAGATGGTCCTGGGCCAGATGGCTCAGGCGGAGGCCAGGGTCAGGCAGAGGCAGCCCAGGTGTTTGTGGTGGCAACAGCGAGGTGCAGGGGAGAGTTCACCTGTCCACCTCTTACCGTCCTTCTGGTCCCTCCTCTGAAGAAGCACTGGCCAGCTCTGACAGATGTGCAGGCTGGGAAGGATTCCAGGTATCATGTTGGGAAAGTAGGCAATTAACCCCATGCCAGGACCTGTGTTGGCAAAGTGGGCAGCAGTGAGTGTGTGATGGGTCCTTAGGCTCCTCTGTTCATGTCTCCTACCTTCAACCAATGACCCTCACCACCTTCCAAGGGGAGATCTACCTTCTACCTCAGCAACTTCTCCCCACCACCTCTTCCGCACGTGGTGCATCTGCCACAGATGCAGAGCAGCAGAATGCCCACAGTGATACTGAGGTTCTGGTTAGAAACAAGAAAAAGAAAAGCCCGCTGTCGCTCACCATGAGGCAACTCATCCTTCAGTGGCCCTAGGCTTTAAAAGAATGTTCTAGACTAATAGATATGTATGCGTGCCTTCATGTTCCAGACAGGAAAGAACGCGGGCAACTATGAGACATAAGTGTAAACCAACAATTTCAAAACTCCAGAGGGCTGTCCTTGCAGATAAACACCCAGAAGTGTGATCCATTCGCACCGATGTCGTAACAGTTGTCAACGCTGAAGAAAGCTCTGGAGAAATGGGGACACGGTGTATCGGAGCATGCTGAGACGCAAGCAGAGTATCATCCAGTCCTACTGTGTGCCTGGTACAGCTCCAAGGGGTCATATACCTAGCTCCTCATTTCATTCCTTCAGTAACCGGCATGCCAGGACCTCCACGGCCTGAAGACTTGCAGAAAGAGACTCGGTCACCCTTGCTGCTCCCCTGAAGGTCACATCACCGTACATGACCAAAATCAGGGGAGTCCAGGTTGACTCCAGAGGCTCACAGGAAGTCCTGGTAGTTGGGAGAGTACCACACTCTGGAGGGCAGATGGCCAGGGCTTGTGAAAGACATTTGCGTCCACCCCACAAGCCAAGCTTTTCCTCTTCAGCCATTGGATGGAGGCTGTGCGTTAGAATAATCTAGAAACATTTTTTTTAGAACTCCTGTGCTCTGATCTTGGGCTTCTACCTTCTCTCTCTGGGGTCAGGCCTGCCCACTGGACATCGCTCCAAGGTTGAGGGGCTATGCCCTAAAGAAGATCAGGCAGTGAGGATTGTCTCCATGAGGGATGGTCCTGCTTCACTCATCAACAAGGTGTCTGTTCAATTCTTGTAGGGACTTCCATGTCTGGCCTAACATTTTGTTTTAAATGTGGCCATGAGAGGGACTAGCTATCGGGTCGCGGAAGGACAGGCCATGAGAGGGAGGAGCGATTCTTCAGATTTGGCTGATTTCACACAGTGGTGACTGTGCCTAAGCCTTTGGATGTGCTCGAGGAAGGAGAGAGGCCTTGAACTCACCGGCCAGTGGTGCAGCGAGCAGGAAGGCACAGATTCTCTAACGCTTCTGTGCTAGGAACAGCCAGGAGACACGGCTGAGTTATGGGCCCAGCTACCTCCTTCCAGACAGGGGCTGGACAATGTGAACCCCAGGAGCTCAGAGTGAAGTGGGATCACAAGAAAGGTCAGGTGGGTACAGTAAGTGCAGGCTTGGCTTGGCTCTGACTGCGCAGGTACAGGGTTGGCTCTGACTGCACAGGCGCAGGCTTGGTTCTGACAGGGCGGGAGACAATGGTTTTGTTCATCTCTTGGCGAGGTTGGACAGTTCTTTGTTCTTTCTGGCCTCATCCACAGACTGACCAAAGGAACCCTGCTGTCATTTCCAGCCCTGTTAGTCAGCTTTTCCACTACAATGACAAAACACCTGGGACAATCAGATTTAAGGAAGAAAAGTTTCTTTTGAGTCATGACTTCCGAGAGGCTAGACTGTGATTTCTTTGCCCCATTGCTTTGGGCCTAGAGGCAGAGCCTCCTAACAGGAGGTCCCTGGTGGAGCAGAGCTGCCTACCTCCCAGCAGTGGGGAAGCAGAGAGAAAGAGGGGGATTAGGTTCCCCAAATCTCCTCCCAGGGCACAGCCCACAGCTCCATAAGACTCACTTCCCCCTAAGGGCTCTGTCGGCTTTCGGTAGTGCCCCAGGCAGCTGACCAAGCCTTCAGTACATGGACCTTCAGGGCACATTGAAGAACTAAACCACGGCAGGCACTGACTGCCCAAGACTGTCAGGGTGAAGTTGGAGATGTGCATCCAACTTCAGGAATCCAAGACAAGGGAATCACAATCTCATGGCCTGCCTCGGTTACATGCAGAGTCTTGCTTCAAAAGCCCAAGGGTTGGGGGCATAGTTCAGTGGCAGAGCAGTTGTACAATATGTACAAGACCATGGGTTTCACCCCCAACCACACACACACACACACACACACACACACACACACACACAGGAAGTAGACCCTTATGGTGGAGATTGCAAGAGTCAAAGGTTTGGCGAGTGCAAAATCCTGTGTCGTCTTCTTGAACAGGAAGCATCATCCGGGCTCACTCAGCCTTCCCTGTGGAAGGACAGGTTTTATCCAGTTTGTTCTTTACATTCTTACTCGTGTTTCATAGATGAGAAGACCGATTCAAACTGGAGGATGTTGGCTTTCCTGAGCCAAGCGTGCCTCCTCCATCGCAGCTGTCTACCACAGTCCAAGGCTTGCAGAGTGTTCAGGGACCCAGACTAGCTGGCCAGCCAAGGCTCAAATCCTGGCTCTGACACTTCCTGGCTCGTCCATCTTGGGGAAATCATTTCACATTTTTGCGCGTTGGTTTTCACATGTGTAAGATGCCGAGATGATAGCCGTACCAGCCCCACAATGGCTGCTGGGGGAAAGGCATTGGTCTTCAGCATACATCACACACTTCGAATAAAGAGTGCCTGGTGTGAAAGCTGCCAGGAGGCTGTCCTGTTGAAAATCATCATCAGACTCTCTCCCCTTGAGTCTTGTGGTCCTCAGGCTGAATTTAAAAACACAAACAAGCCATTATTAGTCTTGGAGAACATAATAGCCAGTTCTGAGGCTCCCGAGCCATTCCTCAACTATGGGCAGCACCAAAAATTGTTCCTTAGTTCACTGTGTTCCCTGTGGTGACCGGAGATGATTTGATGGGCAGAGCAGAGTGGTGGGGGGCCATTTGCTGCTGCAGCAGAAAAACTGAGGGCAGGGGCAGTCCCCAGTGGGCTCAGGTGTGTGGAGAATGAGCTCTGGGCACCGGCATTTCTTTGTGCCCCTGAATTCGGCCCTTGGACAGAGGGTGTCCAGGCCTGTGTTTGTTTGCTAGAAGCACATCCTGGCTTCCTGGAGGGGAGCTGATGTGGCCTAAGAATGAGCCTATCTGGGAGTGCAACGGTCTGCAGCCAGCTAATACAAAAATAGACCTGTTTCCCCAGCCCTTTTATTCCATACACAATGGGATCTCCAGGCCACTCTTTCTTTCTCTTTCCCACAACAATGATGCCATCAATACCCTCCTGGGGACTTCTTTATTTGAAGGCTGGGAGCTGTGAATTTTAGCGTTGCAGATAATCTCACTGGTTACAAAATAGTCTAACCAAAGTGAGCTATCCAATTGCTCACTGAAGTTGGTTTTCTAGAATTGAATGGACTTTTATTTGCTGAGTCCCTCTCAGCCTCAGCCCCAGTCCCCTTTAACTGTCTGAATGTCCTCTGCCAATGGGGGACGTTTGTCCAGAAAGTCACAGAACTTGACTTTTGCCCAGGACTGAGCCCCTTGTGGGACCAGTGTATATTTGTGTTACTCTCATACAGTGCCTGCTCATACCAGGCACACAGCCTGTTTCCATAGGTAATGGTTTATTGGATTCAGTCAGGGCTTCTGAAATGTCCCCTACTCACTAAATTCTCCCCCCACCTTGTATTTTTCAGGTGAAGAAACCAAGGCCTGGAGAAGAGATCCCTCAGTTCAGTGAGTGGGGCTGGGAGGACTCAAAACTGCCCATTGTCTCCCAGGTTGTAATTCATGTCCTGTGGATGGCACCAGGTGGCTTCAGGTGGCCCATGGCATCACACAGCATTACAAACAACCATGGAGTGAGGAAATGATCCTGACCAGCTATATTCATCCTCTTTAATTTATCCCTCTGCCTAACAAATACAGAGAGAGCCTCTGGTTGAGGGTCAGTGACAAAATCTGCTTTCAGTTTAATTACATTGCTCTGTTCTCATTGTGTTTATAGTTAATATTCCACCTAATATAGTACTTATTTTCCACTTAGAGTTTTTAATGAGTATTTTTAAATGACTGTATTTTTCACAAATTTGAATAATTGTATTTAAATTTTAAAATGAGTTTATACAAAAGTAAAGTATTAAGGGGTTTAGTCTGTGGGTATGACACAGGCCATGATTCCTACTATGTGATGGCCTTCAAAGCTGACTACAGTCTGTGGGGCATCTTGGGCAAAGATGCTGCATTTGAGCTCCTTTCTTGTCCTCCGTGGGTGACAGCATTTTTGTAG
Organism: Peromyscus melanophrys; assembly: GCA_902168415.1. Classification (NCBI taxonomy): domain Eukaryota; kingdom Metazoa; phylum Chordata; class Mammalia; order Rodentia; family Cricetidae; genus Peromyscus; species Peromyscus melanophrys. Next base: position 52,609 of record CABHPR010146876.1, read on the forward strand.
TCAGTGACCTTTTCCTCTGGTAGAAGCAGCATCTTGCTGTTGTGGGATGACATGAGGAGGAGTCCTAGGTACTGTTTCAGGCTGAGGGCCCTGGCTCAGTCTCTGCCTGGCTGCACCACTGCGGACAAACGCTGCCTTTCTGCACCTGACTGTGTCCTCATGGGTGTGTGAGACGCTGCTGCTTAAGGGGTGCTGCGCACCTTCTAAAGAATCTGGAATGACCTCTGCAGGTGCTGGGTGCCCCAGAGCCAGACAGGGGGTCCAGACAACCTTCCTATTCCATCTTAGGGACCCGTGTCACCTCTCTTGGCTTGCCAAAGTGGGAGCCGAGACCCCCTTATCCATTCTGTGGTATACAGGTCCACCTTGCTTGGGAGTCCAGCATCCCAGGGTAGCTGAGGAGCTAATTTGGCACGTGGGAGAGAAGCAAGGAGGTTGGGATTTTATTCACAGGAAGGCTACTGTCACCACAGCCACCAGTAACTCCCTAAGGGTACAGGCCCCCAAAACCCTCTGCAAAGAACCCAGCGAGCATAGATAGGACTGAATTAACTGAGTTGGATGGACTTCCATGGAATCATTCTTTCATTTACAACTATATTTTGGACATATGTGTGACGGTGCAGTATCCAAACCTGGCCAACTCTGGGTTCCATCCAAGATGAATAGGCTCATGGACCTTCTCCCCCAGCGATCAGAAAGGGGTACTATCTCTGGTTTTTTGTTTGTTTGTTTTGTTTTGTTTAGAAAACTAAATTTAATACTAAAACCTCACAAGAGGAGAGGGGAGGTGACACAGCAAAGCTAATTCCTCAAAAAGTAGAGTGCAAGCCAGTGGCTGTGGCCCAGGACTGTGGTCTCAAGGCCTGGGAGGTGGAGAAAGGAAGACTGACAGTTCAAAGGCAGCTCGGGCAATATAGCAAGACCCCGCCCCCACCCCTGCCACGCCCAGAGTAATTCGTATAGCTTGGTCTCTGTGGGCTGCATGTTGGGATGGAGCGTCAAGGGACACAGTCGTGGCCCTGCCCTCGTGATGCTTACCGCGTGTGTGGCGGAGAGACAAAGGCAAACGGAAAGATAAAAGCGCAGGAGTAGAAGCTGGTGCGGGAACTGTGTATTAGGAAGGCAGGAGCTCCACCCTGGCTCCAGGCAGCAGCTCCTCTCTGGAAAGACACCATTCAGTATTCCAGGCATGGGGGTGGGAGTGGGGGAACCCAGACAGGGGAAGCACAGGAGGGCCCGGGTGGGAATGGGAAGCTAATGGGGCCATGGTGCTGCACAGTGGCAGGGTCTTTCCCTGGATAGCTAGGAAGGGAAAATTACCCAAGGCCAAGCAAGATGCTGCGTTTGATCCAAGGCCCACGCAGTGGCATCTAGTTCAGTGTGGCCTTGGCATATCTCGGGCAAGAATTCATCAGCTCCACTTTACAGTGTCGCTGGCCACTGGCAACATTCGATCAAGTAGTCTGCCACTTTGCTAAGCGCAGGGAGCAGAGGCTGTGGGGTGATGGGGTGCCGTGATGAGATGTGGAGTTCTGGGGCTCCAGAACCATCACTGAGCCTACGCAGTGACTGGGGACTATGGAATCAGGGCTCGGAGGGGTTTGCAACTCAAACTCATACCTTTATAAGTCTACAAGTGAGTAGATCTCATGTTTAAATTATTTTATTATAGGCAGGCCACTGTCCCATACAACCTGGGTGGCAAATCTTTCTTAGCTGTCCATGTCTCTGATGTGGCTGTGAGCAGATGCCCTGGAATTATTTTACTGTTCCAGGTTGAGGCTAGGCTGAGACATGGCTCTATTTTTTTTTTCCTGAGATAAAGTCTGGCTATGTGGTTCTGGCTACCTTTGAGCACATGACCCTCTTGCCTCTGCTTTCTTAGTGCTGGTATAACAGAAGCACTGCATTGTAGCCTTAAGCTACCATTAAGAACAGTTGATGGGCTGGAGAGATTGCTTAGTAGGTAAGAGCACTTGCTCTGCAAGCATGAGAACCTGAAGACCTGAGTTCGAATCCCCAGTACCCATGTAAAAAGCCAAGCATGGCTGTAAGGGCTTGTAACCTCAGGATTGGAGAATGAGACATATGGGTCCCAAGAGCTGTCTGGTTGTCCAGCCTAGCTAAAAGCTTCCTGCTCAGTGAAGACTGTGTCTCAAGGCAGAGAGCAACAGAGGAAGACATTTGATGTCTTTCTTTGACTTCTACATGGGTATGCCTGTTAGTCCAAGCCCATATACTCACATGCATATACCATATACACATATCACACACACATACTCACACACACACACACAGAGAGAGAGAGAGAGAGAGAGAGAGAGAGAGAGAGAGAGAGAGAGAGAGAGAGAGAGAGAGCAGAGATAGATGGAGACACAGAGAGACTAAGATGGCTAACACTGATCCAGTGCCCAGGATTCCCCCAGAAGAGCTTTCATCCAGCCCTTACCACACTCCTGGGTGAGTATTAAAATCATCTCCATGTTAGAGATGTGGCATGAGAGCCACAGGGAGATTGAGGATCTGACCCAAGACCCTCCAGGTTCTTTGTGGCAAAATTAGCAGGTAGAGCCATGTGAGCTGGCTTGGGGGATGTTGTGGCAGGCCTATGCTGTTTCCATGTTCAGTGCAGCCTGGCCCCACTCTGTATTATTAGGAATGTTTGAAATGAGAAAATGTTTTATATGGCTGCCTTCCATTTAAGAGGTGTAGCTTACCATATATATAATGCATCTAGCAAAACGCTGCTAATTTAGGGCTAGTCTGCTGATTGCCTGCCCATGTACTCTAAAGAAATTATGAGCATGAACCAGGCTGCCTGACTATCTCACTTCATTAAGTAAGAGCTAGGGCTGGTCCAAGTTCCTGTCTGATAGAGTAACAGACTCTCACTACTTAAAACACAATCCAAGACCAGCACCATCGACCTGTCTCAGAAACTTGTACAAAAACAAATACCTAGACCAAGCGATAGAATCTGCTCTGTCATGAGTTTCCCCAGGATTCTTACACACCACGGGTTTTGTGATGCCCTTGTGTAGACACTACTGATTCATTCCTGCAGGCTCCTTCATCCTGACAGCTGAGCTGGGGAGAAGAGTTAGCAGCCAATGAAACATCTGAGCCTGCAGCCTGGAAGGCTGATGGCAGTGGAGGGGGGAGCAGAGTTCTGCAGACAGGGTGCTCTGAGGATGCCCCTGGGACACACTGGTGAGCCTGCAGGGTAGAAGAGGTTGCCTAGAGGAAATGCACTTCGCTAGCCAGAAGGAAGGGTGGGTGCTGGGGCATGTCCTCAGTGGGGAGGATGTGCTAGCCTGACACAGAGGGAAAGTGCTCTGGAAGCTTGTCTCTGACCTGGAAATGACATCATGTGCTTCCTGAGAGACTCCCAGGACTCTGGTAACCTCTGGTGTCTTTGCAACTGGTAGGTTTGAAAGTTTTTTGTTTGTTTGTTTTGTTTTGTTTTTGCTTTTTGAGACCGATTTCTTTATTCCTGGCTGTCCTTGTTTATCCCTAGCCTTGACCTCAGAGATCCATCTGCCTCTGCCTCCTGAGTGCTGGGATTCTAAGGCATGTACCATCACTGACTGACCGGCATTTGATTGTTTTTAAAGGTTCTGATTTCCCATCTTTTTATCTTTCTACCACTGTCTAGCACACTTTAACTCTTTCACCAGAGTCTTTGTAGTAGTCTTCCAGCATTTCTGATTTTAAGATGTGTCTGGTTGGCTTTTCCAGTTTCTGTTCCTGCTCTTGGAATGACTAAGTTGTGCAAACACACAGTATCCAGAGGAATGCACAAAGCCCTTTAATCAGATAAAGTCCATTCTTAGGTGCTTGGGAACCCAAGCGCCTTGTGGTTTCAATGTCTATTGAAGAAGATTTTTTCAATAAAAATTTACTTAGTACCATGCACTATTCTAGCCACTGAATAAAGTAGTTAATATCTAGTGGTGTTTACAGGCCAAAAATATAAGAAATGAACTGATAATATTCTTGAAAGTAAAAAATGTTGATTAGAGGATGAGACAACATATCTAGAAGATCTGCCATGGTTCAAATCATAGCAAATGATCAACTTGGACTAAACAAAGTCAAGCTTTTCTACTCAAATTGACTCCACCAGGGCTTAAGGGAAGGTGATGGCATTTGGAGTTAGATATGAGTTGGATTCTTTCCTCTTTAGCACTAAACACCCATGGGAAAATACCTAATATTTTTGTGCCTCGAGGTCCCTATTCTGGCGTAGACTAAGTTGTGCCATCGGAGGCAAGATGGGAGCAAAATTTAAGGAGGTTCCCACTGTTGAAGTCATGTAAACATGGAGCTGACACTTGCATGACCTTAAGAGTGAGCACCTCCTTTAATTTTGCATCCAACGTGCCTATTTGCCTCTCCTTAGCTCCAGCCCCACCCCACACTGTACCTGCCTCATAGGGCTGTCACATTAGAATTCCCTGAGATGGAGGACATACACACCAGAATATCCACAAGCTACAGGCTCCTTGCTCCCCTGAGGAAGGAATGTGACATGACAGCAGCCTGAAACTCAGACCCAGCATCCTTTTCTGCTCTAGTGCCAGGACCTGAAAGACAGTGGGAGAGTGTCCAGATGCTGTGAGCTCCTGTTAACAGCAAGAGGCTTAGTCACCTCTGCGTCCATGTGCTCAGTGAGTTTGCCACGATGACCATTCACCGCTCAGTGTGTCTCAGGATAAAAAAGTGTAGCTGAAACCCAAGGACAAGCAGGTGTATCTTCAAGCTTTGGAAAGGGATCTCACCCATCCCCTGAGGAAAACTGGTAAACCACAGAGGTTCAAGAAACCATCACTTGTCCTCTGCAACTGGGCGCCGGAATCCCCACGAAAGCACCTGCCACTGATGATCCAGTGTGGGGTGCCTAATGAAAAATGGCCGGGCTATTAGTGCTTTGCAAATTAAGGGTCCTTTCATTTATTACTATGCTCCACTAAGGGTGAGCATTAATTTTTTTTCTCAAAGCAAATTCACTGGAAACAGACAGTTTAGAATTTATGCTTGTAATGATGGCTACATGGGCCATTAAGACCACCTCTAAGTGAGCTTAATTTGTAGCAGATAAATGTATATGTCTACATATTTTTCAACATAGTTTATGGTGCATCTTGCACAGCTGCGCCCAACTGATTAAATCCTCACAAAATTTAAATAGGAAACCCATTACGTAGACAGTATTAGAGCCATTCATCATGGAAGCAGTTTCCAGTTAACTCTTTCAGTGCTGGAAAGGGAAAAGGCTGGGAAAGGTGTGTGTGTGTGTGTGTGTGTGTGTGTGTGTGTGTGTGTGTGTGTGTGTGTGTGTGTGTAGAGGGAGGCTGATGGGAGCAGTGCTCAAGGATGCTGGAGCTTCCTGCTAATTTAATTTCTTTGTTGCCTCCACTTCTTGGAACTCTTGGGACCGTCTTATACATCCTCAGTGAACTCGAAATGAAATTTTAGCTCAAGGGGACTAGATCTGCCACTCACATGAGTATCTAGGTCCTAGCTGCCTGGTAGTGGTGGCCTTCACAGCCCCACACTCATTAACGCTCACACAGACCCAGGTTAGACCATGCAGATCATAGTAATTGGCAGCATGGTAGAAGGGATGTGATCGTGACATGGTCCCCGGCCTTAGCATATGTGGCAATGAGTAACTGGGGAGGCAAGTTTCCAGTGACCAGCACAGAGCAGACGTTATCAGCCCTCAATGCAGAGAGGCTCACCTGCTGCTGGTTTGTGGCAGACTTGGTCCCTTTATGTGCCACCAGCGGCTAGCACCTGAAGCTCTGCGTTTGAGGAAGGGGACACCAGAAGTTGATGATCCGAGCTGGTATGGAGTTCAGGCTTCATAACTTCATCTTCCCTGATGCTGATTGCTAGGGAGTTCTCCTTTGAAAGGGCTATACAGGTGGATTCCTTAAGGCAGCGAGCATTTGTTGAACACTTTCATGGGCTCCCTTAGGCTCCATTCTGCTTGTGTTTTCAGTGTGTCTGACTCCAAAGTTCCTGTGCTAGACATGGAATTCCCAGTGTAACAGGAGTCAGAACCCTGGAGAATTATCTATAGGGTTAGTGCGAGAGTGGGTCCATTTCCAGAGTGGGTCCATTTCTAGAGTGGGTCCATTTCCAGAGTGGGTCTCATGTGCTGGTGGGCTTGGTGCTTGCTCTCGCTCTCTTTCTCTTTCTCTCTCTCTCCACCTCTCTTTCTCTCTGTCTCTGTCTCTCTGTCTCTGTCTCTCTGTCTCTGTCTCTCTGTCTCTGTCTCTCTCTGTCTCTCTGTCTCTCTGTCTTCTCTTTTTGCTCTTCTGCTTTTCACCATGGGTTGGAGCAATCAAACCTACTAGGTGTCAACCTCTCCATCTTGGAAACTCCCTTTGCTTCCAGAACTTCCAGAAATAAACGACTCTTCTTCATAAAAAATCCAATCCTGGGCATTCTGTTACAGCAGCAGATAGTACGTGAGATATAGCCAGCAAACATCTTCAGCATGGGAACAGGTGGTAATTCAAAAGGACAAGCATTTGGTCAACGTTCAGTACGGAAAACAATTCTTGAGGACTTCATACAGCTCAAGTCAATTAGATTTGAGGTCAAGTCTATTTGTAACATTGTGTGACCTGGGACCTGCTGCGTAATTTAAGAGCTGATTTCCTTCTCCATAAAAAGGGGACAGTAATGGTGCTTATCTCATTGAGATATGTTCGTAAAGCGAAACTGTCCCCATGGTGTCTGCTGTTAAGGCCTGAGTCTGAAATGTCCCACAGGCTGGAGTTTTGAAGTTTCTCAACTCCAGCCCTATTCTGGGAAACTGGAACCTTTAAACAGTGGGGCACAGCTGGCTGAAGTGGGTCACGGGGAGCAGGCCGCTGGACCTAACCCAGCTCTCTCTGGTTCTTTGTTTGGCCTCTATGTGGAGAACTTTGCCACAGGCTCCTGCCTGCACTGAGGTGTGAGCCATTCTGCCTCGCCTCACCCACCATTATGGACTCAACCTTTCTGAAACGGTGAGCCAAATAAACCCCTCCTTCATTGCATCGTTTCAGCCAAGTATTGTGACAGTTACAGGAAGGCAGCCAACACACTTCCTGTGCCTGGGGCTTTCTTATCAAGACCCTGACGTCAACTTGTTCCCAGTTGGAAATAGAGAATAGATATCAACACTGGGAATTTTAATCCAATGAGACAAGCTAGTTCAGGAGAAACTTCCCCATTATTGTCTAAGAAGGCTTCATGCTTGTAGCTGAGCATCAAAGGAGGGAAAAGGCACAGTTTTCCAGAAGGCTTGGAGGGCATGTTGGGATGGAAACCACATGTGTGTGCAGCTGGGCAGGATGGAGAGACTGTTGAGGCCTCAGCTGCTTTGGTCTTAGTAAAGCCCAGGTGCTAGGCAGCAAAGCCAGAGCCAGGAGACAGAAGAGAGCAGGCAGAAAGGAAGAAGTCGGAAGATAGAAAGCGAGATGGAGGGGGGTGGGTGGCAGTCTAGAGGATCTCTGGGTGCTTTATCCCAATGTTAACAGGGAGCCTTTGGAAAGTTTTAATCAGGAGCACAGTGAGACTGAATTTGCATTTTAGAAGGATCTCTTCTGCAGCTACATGGAGAAGAGCTTGAAAGAGAGTGAGAATACTGGCAGGGAGCAGTTGGGGGACAATAGCGGATGTCTTGTTAGTGCTCTGTAAGTCCCAGGGCAGTGGGAATGGGGCAGGGAGGACTTCAGAGGAGTCATCTGTTTTTGACTGATGATGGGGAGGAAGGGAGGGAGGTGGCCAAGAGGGGACTAAGTACCAGCATGGTGCCAGGCAAGGCAGAGGGAGATTGGCTTAGGAAAGAGATGGAGGCAAGACAATGGAGGTGGCTGGGGCCCTCTGGGGGAAAGTGCGGATTCTTATTTGTTTATGCTAGCGCAGCACAGCACCCCAGGCCTGACACACCCCCTAGTGAAGGAGATGTTGGTGGATGGGCAATCTCCTCTAAAGTCCCAGCAAGTAGCTGCAGGCACCTAGCAAACCTCTTCCTAAATTTGTGCTTTGGGGAAGCGAAGACTTTGGCTGTTTATTAACTCTGGGTCAAGTGCAAACAGCATGCTTCTAAAGTGTCACCAATTAAGGGCCCAGTCGAGGTGTGGCTGTCTCTGTCTGAAAGGAATCAAATGAAATGTTCTGCTCTAAGTGTTCAGTTTCACCTGTCAGAGTTTCCGGGTTGTCACTGTCAGGTGCCTAGCTCTCTGAATGGCGTGATTTATTTGCACATTGTCCCTTTTCTAAAGAATGTGTGACTCTCGGCCTTCCTTGTCCTTCCTGAATCAAAACTACTTCTTTTCCTCTACAGAATGCGTTGCCCAGGGAGCTGCCAGAGGAAGAGGTGACAGCCCAGGCAGGGTGGCATGCCAATAACTTCAGGACTGTTGCAAAGGAACGCCACCAAGGGCACACCCAGCCTCCACTATTTACTTAAAGCGGCTCCTTTGCCAGATCTCCATCAAGTCCTCTGCAGGGCCATCTCATGCTTCCAACCCCTCTGCAAAGGCAGACCCCGTGACCATCTGGGTCTTAAGATGAGGCTGAGTGGTGATGTAACAGGTTCAACCAGTCAGTAAGGAGCAGAGCTTGGATCCAAACCCAGAGGCCAATGGGCCTCACAGTCTGAGCCTGGGAGCACAGCCTGGGTCTCAGCCACTGTCCTGGCTCTGTGCTCTCTCTAAACATTTGGCTGATGTCCTCAGCAGACATTCAGCAGCTTGAGGGTAGGACCCTCACACCAGACTAACAGAACTCACGGGAAAGTGCTCCCGAACTGTTGGAAAGACTGGAGTGACAAAGACCCCCTCTGCCTTGATGTTTGTGCAGCTGTCTCTGCTGCCTGGAAGGTGGCCCATGCCCCTTTCATTATCTGTGGGCCCTCCTCTATTGCAAGCTCAGCCCAGCATCACCCCAGCTTAGCTTCTCTGCCTGACTTTGTCCAAGTCTTCTCTAGATGCCACAGTCCCCTGTTCCAGTCAGGAAGCACATTCGAATGCATGTCTGTGCATTTGGATGTCTGTGTACATGCGTGTACATGTGTGAATGTATGTATCTGTGTGCATGTGTATCCGCAAGAGAGAGTGAGAGCGTGTGCATGCGTGCGTGCGTGCGTGCGTACGTGCGTGCGTGCATGTGTGTGTGTGTGTGTGTGTGTGTGTGTGTGTGTGTGTGTGTGTGTAGAGAGAGAGAGAGACTGATCATTTATGTGAGTGAGGCTCTTTGGGGTCATTTGTTTCTATTTTTCCATTTTAAGGTGTGTGTGTGGAAAGAGAAGAAACTGTGGAACATTCACTGAGGACCTCCACCTCCATCCCACCCACACACATATGCATAGGTACATCTGTGTATGTGTTGTACATGTGTATGTCTGCACATGAGTGTATCTGTGTCTGGTCATGTGTGTCTCATGCACAAGCCAGATCAAGGATCTTTTGGGTGACTTGTTTCTATTTCCTTACCCTGATGTGCACATGCAAAGAGAGGCGGCCTGGGGAACATTCACTGAGGACCTCATCCACCCCATACAGACAGACAGACAGACAGACAGACAGACAGACACACACACACACACACACACACACACACACACATACACACACCAGGATTTGGATGTGGCTGCCTGGCTGCCTGTGATCACAGGCCCTGCTCTTTCTGTATTTAGTATTCCTCTTAGTATTTTTTCCAGTGGATAAAATTCCTGTCTGTGACTGACACCCTGGACATCCCTCTATCTGACCACTTCACATTAGTCAAGATTCACCTTTGCTGCTCACCGATGGTCTTAGAAAAGATGCTTCAACTCCTTTTATTGACCCTCCCTTCTGAAAATTTGAGTGTTATTAGCCCGGCCCATGGGAACCCCATAAAGACCACAGAAGCTGCTGTGACGACCACTCCGGGTACAGGACCTGGTGCCAAGTTGGTGCTGGGTACATGGGGCTTCTATCGTCATGGCCACAGAGACATGCAGCGCAGCCTGCTTGCTGGCGACAAACACAGTCACTTACACCTGACAGTTTGGGGGGTTTCTTCCTTTCCCGCCTCTTCCCGTCCACGTGCCTGGTGAGAACTGGAAAGAGAAAGGAGGGGTGAGCAAGAGGAGGCAGAGGTCGTGACCCTTGTACCAGCTGTGCATTCTGGAAGAACCCCAGGGCTGCCCTGGAACATCAAAGATATCTGAGCACCCTGCCCCCAAAACTCAGTGTATATTGCTTGCACATATGTCTTTACACATGATTTTTTCACAAGGTAGCCCTATTGCTTCATTAGATTTTTAAAGGGCCTCTTAGGACCCAAAGAACCAAAGTCTAAGCCACCAGCCATATTTTACAGAGAGGAAAGGGGAAGAGTCCCTGAGTGCAGACATTAAGCAGAGTGGGGCCTGGGGCCAGTGTCCTAGTTCCCAGGCCAGGGTTCCAACCACCTCTGAGATCAGCCTAGAAGAGCATGGTGTCAGGTGAGGTCAGCCAGCAGTCCAGGCCCTGATGAGGGCAGCCTGGATGTCACCACTGCAGGAGAGGACTAAAGGTGGGGGACCTGGAGCCCTGGGAACCTACTTTGGTGACAAGAAGTCATTGACTGACCACTGGTGCTGCTCCTATGAGCTTTCTGAAAAAGAGCCTGGGTGATGGCAGAATACCAGAACCAGAGAGCTGGCAGGGGATGCCTGTATGCTAAAGCATAGGTCCAAAGTAATTGGAATAGTGGGAACAGGCTACAGCTAGTGGTAAAGAGAAAGGAACAGTTAGGAAACTTCTGGAAGGGTTTTAAGGGGCATTGGAAGATAATGGCCATGCCAGTGGTAATATACTTTGCTGCGGGCTGCAGGAATATATCATAAGAACTAAGCTGGTTATGGCAAAGTCACTACCTGGAAGGATCAAGGATTTCCTTCAGAGGAAGCCAAATTCCAAGGAGCTTTTGGTGTTACTTGGCTTGTTATGTATCAGCTGTCTTCTATTATGAAAATCACGTATGCCTTCATAGTTTTCCCAATTGACTTGTCCCTAAGAAGGGCTAACAGTGTGGACTGATCACTCTCTGGACATACACATTCCAGGTATTTGGAGAACAGCCTCAGATATCTCCCTTAGCCACTTTCAAGGACTAGCAGTAATAACGGTCCACATGAAAGTCTCCTGGTTCAAGATAAATTCCACAAGGAGACACCGCCTAGGTCAGGTTAAGTAATAGCTTTACACAATTTAGCTCAGACCCTCCTTTCTTACCTCCTTACTAACTTTATAGACCTCTAACTCCTTACCTAACCACTTCTAGGAATATTTAGATAACCTTCTGCACTGACAGCTATGCTCAGCCAGAACCCCAGTTCAAGCCTCCCTGTAATTATCATCATTGGCAGCATCTGGCCAGGTCCATCCCCAGATGGAAGAAAGTACCTTATCAGAGATAGCTCTGTACTCTCTAAGAACAGACTTAAGCATCCAGGCTACCCATTTGAGAAGGCCTGGCGGATGTGCCAATTAAGCATTACTTCCTCCTTTCCCAAACCTTACCTCTAGTTCCAGATCTCGCTTTAACTATCACCAGAGGCATCTAGCTGTACACAGGTTGCCTAGTGACTGAGCACACTTACCCCACCCTGCAGAAAAAATGGCAGATAGCTTGGACAGATAGGAGCCACAGGAAAAAAGAAGGCAGTTTTATTTTCTCCCATTGACCTAGCAACTTATAGATTTTTAACATTTTCTACTAATCACGTTTAAGACTATAGTTGAGCACATAAGATTCCCTCTTCTTAGATATTACCCGAATTTAGCCTTTAGTTAATTCATTTCCCCATTGGTCACTTCCCTTTGGGGTTGCAAATGATTATTAATGGTTATTGCCTCTCAGTGTGATTCTTATCACCCCTCCGTTTGACCCTGGAAGCCTGGCTTTATATACCAGGACTTCCAGGGCACCAGGGACGGAGAAGAGAAAAGAGAATGGAAGAACTAGACGGGTAAGAACTTGAGAGGAACAAACTGAGATGGGGAAGAACTAGATTGAAGGGCTAGAAGAGAGTACTAGAGGAATGAGATGGAAGATGAGGAAGAGCCAGATGGGGAAGTACGAGCTGGGTAAGAACAAGCTGAAAAGGACCTAAATGAGGCAGAATTAAGATGAGAGAATTAAGATAGAACTTAGATAAGTATATAGAGAAATCAGGCAAGAAAGGAGCTAGGCATGAGAACAGAACTGAAGCTGTGTATAAATTATGTTATACCAGAGGAATTAAAGCAAGTGGACCATAGAGCTCGGATTCTATTTCCCAAAAATAGTCCTCGCCGTTAGTAGTTCTCTCTCCTGAGCCCCTGGGATGTATAATATTAAGGCTGGTCCCTCTAATATTATACAAGAATACTTTAGGTTTAAAGTGTTTACAGTTTATTTTATTATTTTGTGTGTATGGATGCTTTGTCTGAACGTATGTCTGCACCATGTGGTTGCGGTGCCCATGGAGGCCAGAAGAGGCCATCGATGTCAGAGTTACAGGTATTTGTGAGTACCATGTGGGTGCTGGGAATTGAACCCCAGTCCTCTGGAAGAGCAACCATTGCTCTTAATCACATGGTAAAAACGTTATACAAGATCAGGAAGAGCCCGTGTGAGCTTCAACCAGAGGAGACAGTGCTAACAGCAAGTGTGGGATTCATCTGTGGGTATGGGCTAGTCACCATTTTAGTGTGTCTTTGTAGTCACACCCGGGGTGTAAAACCGGACGTGACTGCAGGTTTTTAAATTTTCAATTTGATGTGTCAATAATGCATAAAAAATGTGTGTCCATATTCAGAAAAATAAAATGCAAGAGTGTGTGGTTTGTTAGTGTTTAGATTTATACACAGCTTTAGGTTTAAAAAGTTAAAAAAAAAAAGTCAAATGAGTTACAGTCTGTTCCCAACACTTCCCAAGATCAACTCTCCAGAGGTTTTAAAAGTACACTTGAGTGACATTGTGCAGTGTCTGTCCTTCTGGGTGTGGCCTAGCTCATTTCCCATGTCTTCACACATCCTCTGGCTTGAAATGTTCCTCCCTATTTAGAAAATGATACTTTTAGGGTGGATTTAGGATTTGAGCAGGTTTTTTGTTTGGTTGGTTGGTTTGGTTTTTCTCAGGGTTAAACTAATTAGCCCATCCAGTCTGGATTTAGTCTTGTTCTCTGTCTCACCTGCCTCCCTCCTGATCACCCACCCCAAGCTCCTCCATCAAAGCCAAGGGCATTCATTCTCCACACCCGACCCCCCAAGGCCAGAGAGTAGCAACATTGATCTTAGTCCTGATTAGAGGGGCTGGTGCGACATAGTGGCCTAGCACACACAGGTAGGGTGCTTAGTTGGCACCTGGCAGCTTCACTGATACTTTCTTGTCCCATTTCGTCCGACAACTGTCAGCCATGCTTTCTCGACCACCTGTCCACACAGATAGTGCCCGAAGGAGCACAGCCTGGCTCTATCAAGGCCTCCCTGCATCAGATTCCTCTCCTGATCAGTCTCTATCCTGCCGGGTCTGGTTCTCTGATCTTCTAACCAGTTCTCCCTAGGAAAGTCTCAGCCTCCTGCCTCCTTCCTCCAAAATGCTCACATCAATAGAATCTCGTGTTGTGTGGTTCTTTCGTTTGCTGCTCCTTCGCTCACTCTCTGATGTGGCTGACACTGACCTAAACTTCCTCCTCAAACTCAGGCTCCTTCTGTTTCTGTCCCTGAATGCTGCATTACAGGTGTATGCCACCACATCTTGTCTACA
>CABHPR010146877.1:0-26696 GCA_902168415.1 Peromyscus melanophrys
TATCTGGTCTACAAGCCTGTTCAGATTATGATCCAGGATGCTACCCTGGGCTTTCATTACAGGATGAGTGTTAGTCCAAAGTGGGTACCCAAAATGGCTATGACACCGACAATGTCTCAACCACAGTCTCAGCTCAGGCTGAAGTCTGACCTGATAAACAGAAGAATTGCTAGCAGATAAACAAAAGCCTAAAATCTAAAAATCAACATTTCTCAGAAATTTGTGATTCGGGTTTCCATCTGTCAGGAAGAACCACTGCTTCCTTTATCTGTCCCTACAGCATGTAGTTCCCTATTAACACTCACATACCTATAAAACATCTAAAAGTCCCCCACACTATCCCCCAGGCTCTTCTGTCTCTTAACTCATATCTATAACACATATCAAAGTCCCCACATAGCTGAGTGCAGTGGTTCAAGCCTTTAATCCTATCCCTTGAAAGGCAGCAGCAGGCAGATCCCTGTGAGTTTGAGGCCAGTCTGGTCTACATAGTGAGTAGATCCGGGACAGTCAGGTCAATATAGAGACACCCTGTCTCAAAAACACCAAAATAAAAAATAAGAATAAAATTTTAATATAAGTCCCTATGCTGGCAGCTCTTCTGGCCCACAAACTGCCCCCCCCTCTAAACTTCCATGCTGCTCCTGCTTATATGCTTTGTCCCACAACCAAAACACCCGTCTCTTTAAAAAAAAAAAACAAAAACAAAAACCTGGCACCATCCCACACCTCCCTACTCCCAACCCAGCTGCCAGTTTGCTGTTCTCTCTGCCTCCTGAGAAATAGCCATGGCAGCTTTGAACCTCTCCTAAATAAACGTGTCTTTCTATCCATGGAGTGATCCAGTTCATTGTGCCCTAGCTTACAATGAGGTCTGGGCATACTCACTTCCCCATCACCATCATTATTCAGAAGAGTGGATCTCTGGTTGGAATCTGGTTTCCTGAGTGAGAAGTAGATCCACAGGTTTCAGATGAGGACAGACATTACTTGTTTCTCAAGTCCAGAAGGATGAGTTAATCCTTGAAGGAAATGACATTGAACTTGTTTAAAATTCAATGCCTGTGATTTAGCAAGGCACAACAGTCAAAAACAAGGCTATCTGAACATTTTTGGATGGCACCTATGTGCCTGAAAGCTCAGAAGGCTGATTAGTAAGACCTAAGTTACCCAGCTCCAGAAAAAAAAGACCTTGGGTTGTCAGAACAATTTGGGATTTCTTT
The DNA here is from genome assembly GCA_902168415.1 of Peromyscus melanophrys. Lineage (NCBI taxonomy): Eukaryota > Metazoa > Chordata > Mammalia > Rodentia > Cricetidae > Peromyscus > Peromyscus melanophrys. The sequence goes on from CABHPR010146877.1 coordinate 1,224, forward strand.
TGGTACAAAAAAAGATCTGAATTGAAAATTATCATCATCATCATCATCATCATCATCATCATTATCATCATTATCATCATATAAAGAACTAAAGAAGCTAGGTGTCCACCAAACAATCCAATTAAAAAATGGGATGCAGATCTAAACAGAATTCTCAATAGAGGGATCTCAAATGGCTGAGAAACACTTAAAGAAATGTTCAATATCCTTATGCGTCAGGGAAATGCAAATTAAAATGACACTGAGATTCCATCTTACACCTGTCAGAATGACTAAGGTCAATAACACAAGTGACAGCTCATGCTGGAGAGGATGTGGAGCAAGGGAACACTCCTCCATTGCTGGTGGGAATGCAAACTTGTACAGCCACTATGGAAATCAATATGACGGTTTCTCAGAAAATTGGGAATCAATCTATCTTAAGACCCAGCTATACCACTCTTGGGCCTATACCCAAAAGACACTCCATCCTACCACAAGGACACTTGCTCACCTATGTTCAGAGTGGCTTTATTCATAATAGCCAGAAACTGGAAACAACCTACATGTCTCTCAACCAAAGAAAATGTGGTATATTTGTACAATGGAGTATTACTCAGCTGTTAGAAAAAAATGACATCATGAAATTTATAGGCAAATGTATGGAACTAGAAAAATCATCCTGAGTGAGGCAACCCAGACCCAGAAAGACAAACATGTTTACTCACTTATAAGTTGATATAAACTGTTAAGTAAAGGATAACAGCATAATAATTGACAGACTCAGAGAGGCTAAATAACAAGGAGGGCTCTCTATGAGGGAACACATGGATCTTCCTAAAACAGAATAGATTTTGCTGGTGGATTGGGGTCAGGTGGGGATGGGAACAGGAGGGATCAGATGGGGAGGGAGGGATGGAAAGAGAGTACAGAGAGAGATGACTGGAATAGGGGGACATTTAGGGGCAATGTGGAAACTGCCTGAAATCTATGAAGATAACTATAACAAAGACTCCTAATAATGAAGGATATGGAGCCTGAACTGGCCATCTTCTGTAACGAGGCAAGGCTCCCAGTGGTGGGACTGGGACACCAACCCAGCCACAAAGCCTTTAACCCACACCTGCCCTGCCTGCAAGATGTGCTGGGGCAATGGTGGCTCAGAACTTCTGAGAGTGGCCAACCAATGACTGGTCTAACTCCAGGCCCAAGCCACGAGAGGGTGCCCATGCCCAACACTGCCTGGATGGCCAGAAACTGGAAGCTGGATGGTTCAGAGACCTAGGGTAGAGCAAAACACCACTGACCAAAAGGGAAAAAAAAGTCAGTGAAATGATTCCTAATATTCTGCTATACTCATAGATTGGTGCCTAGCCCAAATCAGAGAGGTTTCCTCCAGCAGCTGATGGGAGCAGATGCAGAGAACCACATCCAAACATTAGCGGGAACTCAAGGAAACCAGAAGAGTGGCAGGAAGGATTGTAGGAGCCAGGGGTATTGAGAGCCCCTGGTAGCAAAAGACCATGGGAGTATACAGCAGGTGACAACTAGAGTTCAGAAGGTCAACCTATCAGAACTAAGGGTTCTGTTAGAGGAAACCATCACGAAAGGCGTTATGGAGTGAATGAATTGGCTGTTCTTGTTGTAAGCTTCTTGTGCTCTGACCTCCACAGATGAGCTGTGTTTTGAATACACCCTCTTTCACACACACATCTGTATACACACACACACACACACACACACACACACACACACACACACACACACACACACACACGCTCAAGCAACTTTCTCATGTTTCTGCTGAGGACACAGGATTTTTTTTTTTAATGAATTCCTAATAGTGTAATTCTCTACATAAAATTTCACAGTGAGTGCTGGAATCATCCAGCACAGGGATGCCTCTTCTGTCGTGGCCCTGCCACAGGTCTCTAGCTGCATCTCTTCCTCTGATGAGGACACTTCCTTCTCAACCATTGTTGTTGTGTGAATTCATCTCTCTTCTTGCATGTTCTGTTCTCTTTGCACGAAATGTCTTCCTTTTCTAGTTAATTCTTCAGTGAGCATTGATATTATCAGGTCTTCCCTTAGGTTTCCAGACCCTGGATTGTGATTGGACATGTAACCATCTAACCTCCTATAACGCTATGCATTTTAATTCATAGAACTCGTTTAATGCAACCACCATTTTCCTGATTTGTTTTTCAGTCTTCCACATTAAACTGTAACTGAGGCAAGAATTATAATCTATCTCAATAACCCAGCACTCTCCACCATGCCTAACACATAATAACACTTTTGAGTAGGTGGAATTGGGGAAGAAAATAAAATGTGAAGAGCATGGAGACTAATATTTGTGAAAATGCACAACATCAAGAATGAATTTCAAAGTAAGCAATGGCTTTGAATGATAAAGATGTATGCATATTGGTGGAAATACTGTTATGAGGTACCTGAAGAACAGACCACCAGAGAGGTCTGGATAAGGACCTTTACTCAGCACTGGCAGGGCTGTAGCAGGCAGAGTAGCGGGAAGCAGTTATGATCCCCAATTTGTTTGAGTTTTTAAAGGCAAAAAATTGCCATTGTGACACAGATAGAAAGGCAGCTATGGACACCTGCCGCAAGCAAGCGTTGTTTTTGGAAAAGGAGAGACAGCAGTTAAGTGATAACGCAGTTCTCATGACCTTTAGGTCAGGGTCACATTGTATAGGAATTTATGGCTGGTCTACATGGCCAATGAATTTATCTCTAGTTTATTATGGGAAACTATTTAGGTCCCATTCCAATAATTTTCTCCCAGGGTTCATGGAAGAATCTACAACCAGCTAGGAATCTAATCTTAGGAATATCAAAAGAATCTACGTACACTGTGCTCTTTCAGTCCATTCACTTTATTGTTCTAAGTTGGTTCTCCATCTTAGCTCCTCTCTTGCCTGACTCCTCACATTTCTAACAGGAGACTCCTTGCAATCCTGAGAAAAGTTGCAAAATCCTCTTGGTCATAGCACATTCCTGGAATAGATGATAAGGAGCAGAGCCATTACCATAGTAACACAAGGTTCCAAGGTCTCAGGATCAGAGGGAAGGGATGTAGTGCCAAGTGCCACAAACTCTGAGATATAGCTTTTTATCAGCAGATTTGGCAAGCAAAGAACTGGCGAGCTTTTCTTAGGGTGTTTTGTGTTAGTAACCTTGATAGACACCTGCAACTCTGACCTTGTGCATAGCTGTTAAGTTTTAAACTTATGATCTATTTACAAAGGCCTTTAGTCTGGTTTGAACTTGCTCTGAGGTAAAAATGAGCTAAATGTGTGCGGTTTGTGTTAGACTGAGGAGGGATTATTAATTTCTGTTTCAGTCTGAGCAAAGGGAACAAAGCAGGCTTTAAGTGTCTGCGGTCTCATGGGGAAATGGATCTGGCTATGAAGCATATCCTAGTGTACTTTCTACATATCAAAATTATACAGCTAATGAAAAGTCATCTTCCTGACCACCCACAGATACATGTGCCCCCAAGATTGAGATGAATCATGAGATTATATATATACATTTTATAAAAGTGCATGGTAATGGGAAGATATCATAGCTGTAATTGCACAAGAAGTTAGTCAATTCATTCAAAAGGTAATAATTCCAAAATGCCTTGTGTGATGGTTTCCTCCAACAGAACCCTTGGATATGACAGATTGACATTATGAACACTAATTGTCCCATGGCCTTTTGCTACCAGCAATTCTCAATAGTTTATGTGACCAAAGATCAGTTTATTCTAGGAAGTTATGGCATATTTACATGACCAGTGAATTTATGGTTGATCTACATGACTAGAGATCAGTTTACCCAAGACAGCTTTAGGACCTAAAGTATTCTTAAAAATGCTTTCACAAGAAACTATAATTATAGTTCAGTGGTCCACTACAATATTAGTCTGGCAAGTATAGTATATGAGAACTGTGTTTTCTCCTCAGTTTTGCTGGACATCTAAAACTGTTACAAATATTTGAGTTTATTAAAAAATAAATAGAGGTCTGGAGAAATGGCTCAGAGGTTAAGAGTACTGGTTATTCTTCCAGAGGTCCTGAGTTCAACTCCCAGCACCCACATGGTGGCTCATGACCTTCTATAGTGAGATCAGGTTTTCAGTCCACCAAGAGAAGTTGCAATGGGCTGAAGCCCTTGGATCTTTTCAATGAAGGTTTCTCTCTAAGTTAGCATCCATCAATCCACCCACACATCCATCCATTCTTCTGGCAAGCATGCATTCAGACATAACACTGTATACATAATAAATAAATAATTCTTTTAAAAAAAATAAATAAATGGCAGTAGTGGCATACGCCTTTAATCCCAGCACTCTGGAGGCAGAGCTAGGTGTATCTCTGTGAGTTGGAGGCCATCCTGGTCTACAGAGTGAGATCCAGGACAGGCACCAAAAACTACACAGAGAAACCCTGTCTTGAAAAACAAAACAAAACAAAAAATAAACAGAAATAAATAAATAAATAAATAAATAAATAAATAAATAAATAAATAAATAAATAGATGGAAAAGATTGGGTGGCATGTAATTTAATAGTGTAATTGTGGCCACAGGGTTAAAAAGAGCTTCCATGAAATTGTCTTGGAATAGAGTTATATAGACCATAGTGATTTCACCAAAATACTTGGAAGAAGCCTTGAAAAGATTTGATTTTTAGATGTTAAGAGATTTATAGAATAAGTGGATAAATTTGAATTCCTACTATTAAATAATGCTTTAAAAATCACACCCAAAATCAGTAATGCTGTTTTATCTCTTTGTTTCCCAGAAGAAATCAAGGCATACACATGTTATTTTCTCAAGACCATGTGGATAAACTCTAGATAGAGCACACCAGTGCTTTGTTGAGGCCTTCCCATGTAGATGACATAGGCTATTGAGACACCAGCACCATAAAGCTTCAGAAAAAAGCATGAAAAACAAAAAGAAAATAAAGATGAATAACTCTGAACCCAGGGGCTTGATTCTGTTTAACATGAACTCATACACGTAGCTCAAACTATTCATAGTGAATTTTCCAGAGCCTTGTTCAAAATGATTTGATATTCATTTTGGGAAAACAAAATAAAGATGTCAAAGGATAAAAATTAAATAATGCATGAGGAAGGAAACACAAAATACTATCAGGATTGAATATGACTGTTGGTAAATGCAATTTGAAGTGAATTGAATTACTGTGCATTATGGTTTAAAGGAAACAAGAAAAGGCTCTCGGTTCTGATAAAGGCTGTCAGTCAATATTCCTTTCTTCAAGAAATAGTTTTACCACATAGATAAATCAGCCTTGATTCTCCAGGCAACTCTCTTCTCTCTGGCTAGATTATATAATGCTAGAAGGTGCTATGTAGACTGCTGCAAGAGAAAAGACGTCAATATCACCCAGAACTAGACCCTGCATGTGCCTACTGATGTAGTAATGGCATAATTGTTACAGGGGCAACCAGTGCCTTTCTGACTGGCTATAAGGCTTGCACCACAAGAGAGATTTCATGCTGGATACTGCACACCTGGTCAAAAGCCCATTACTGGGAAGCCCTTAAGCCTTGATGTTGTTTTGCTAAATTGCCATGCCATCAGACTGTATTCTATCTATTTGTTTTATTCCTATAGATTTGTGTTGTTCTCAACTTTTGTCAGCTTCCTTCCGTAATAGAAAGCAGAGACCCATGATCACAGTGCTAAGTGTAAGTAACTGTGAGAGTTCAGCTGTAGATGAATCTTCTAACTCCACCTTTCCCATCCAGGGCTCGGGGAACATCATGGAAGAGGAGCTAAAAGAATGTAAAAACTGGCAGAGTGGGAGAACGTATCAACTCACAGCAGCTATGGTTACCTGCATAAGGCTCACACAAGATCAAGCCTGTCAAAATTTCACCATGGTTCAGGGTGGAGTTCTTGGAGAAAGATTGTTGGCAGTTGATAGTTAATGACGAAGAAAGAGTCAACTCCTTTGGGGGCTTGGTTTGCTGGTAAGTTGCCCATTCCCCAGAGGATGGCCCCACACTCATGTTCATATATATGGGAAGAACTAACTGGACTCAGGGATTATTAATAACAAAACATCAAGTTGGGAGGGATTTGGAGTAAGGACACTAGAAGAAGTTGGAAGGAGGTTAGTGGTGAATAGATGTAATCAAAATACATTTTATAAACAAATCTATACAAAATGTCAAAGAATAAATAAAAGACAGCTAGTACTTTAAAAGGATTTTACAAGGCCCCTAAATGAAAGCATTTTAACTATATATAGCATATAATACTTTGCTTCTTAATAAAAATCCTTGTGAAATGTCATCTATGAATCTAAAAAATTAGAAAGATAAATTTTATCAAAACAACCATAAAACATTATGTGATTAGACATTATGGATGTCAACATCTTGGTTTTTTGTTTTTGTTTTTTGTTTGCTTGTTTTTCTTTTGCCAATTTACCACAAGCTAAAAAAGGAACCTCAACTGAGAAAAATGCCTCCATCAGATTGTCTGTAGGCAAGTCTGTAGGGCTTTCTTAATTTGTAATTGATGTAAGAAGGCCATCTCACTGTGAGTAATACCACCCCTGGGCAGGAGTCCTGGGGTATATAAGAAAGAAAGCTGAGCAAGCCTTGGTGAGCAAGCTAGTAAACAGTGTTACTGCATGGTTTCTGACTCAGTTCCTCCTTCCAGGTTGCTGCCCTGACCTCCGTCAGTGAGGGAGTGGGGGGCTAGAGCTGTAAGCTAAAATAAACTCTTTCCTCCTCAAGTCGCACTTGGTCATGGTGTTTATCACAGAAATAGAAACCCCATGACAGTAAAGTCTTCACACAAGTCAAAGAGTCCCAGAGGACTTCACAGACACTTAATAACAGACATCTAACCTGATACAAACTCAATTTACAATGCGTTTGCACAAAACTCATAACAAAAGCAAGGTAAGAGTAATAGAATATTATCAAAGTAAGGCACAAGTATAAAAATACTAAACAAAAAAATTAGACAACTCACTCAATAGTCTACAAAATATGACCAAGTCGTGATGACTCGGGATTACAATGAAAACATAGCAACAGAACATGGACTCCCTGATATTTATCACATTAGCCAAGTTAGGGAGCTGCCTCATGTATCTATCTCTGCAGTATTAGAGTTTGCTCAGCGCATCTCAACAGCTGACAAAGCTCCTAGCTCCCAGGAAAAGGGAACTTCAACTTCTGAAGCTTATGTAAGAAAATACTGTGAGAAGCCTTGTGCCTGCTGATGAAACATTAAATGTAGGAACCACACAGAAAGGAACTTCACCATCGTTTCTATCTGATTTTCCTATGATGGTGCTAGCCAGCAACATCATCATTTTTAAAAAGAGAGAAAGAGTGCCATAAGAATGGAAAAAAGAGTAAACTAAGCCTGAAAGAGATGGATGTCTACACAGGAAATCGGTAGGCACCCCAACAGTCGTCAGTGGAGAGAAAGTGAAGAATGACATTAGAATATGATGAATAGGTTGTCATTAGAAGGGGCCACTCATTGTGGTGTGTAATTAACTCAGATGCAGAGTTTTAGATATGCAGTTAAATTATCAGAATGAGACAACTGGCTAGAACAGAGCATCTGAACTCAGCCACACATGTGCCTTTATCCTCCAGCCACACAAGAGTGGCCTTGGAAGATTACTGAAGAGGATTAGCTAGCAACAGAAGACTTTGGGACAATAGTAAACTTTTTCCAGATACTGAAAGAGATAAAAGTAGATTTCCTGCCCCCACCCCCAACACACACACACACAAAGCACAAATCACTGGTTCCCACTCCCGTGAGTGACCTCAAGTACACAAAAGCTAGCTTTCCAGCACACAACTATCCAGCCTCCTGGTTATTTGACACAGCTTGCCATGACAGTTCATGAATATCCACTCCTAAAACACTTCTTCCCATCATTGCTCCATCATTTCCTAGGGAGTCTGAAATAACAGAACAGTGTCACTCCTCTGAAATTATATTTCAAGGTTTCATTATTAGAAAATACTGTGGGGGGGGGGGGCAGGCTGGTGTGACTTGCTTATGTGACTTGTTGCTTCTGAGCTACCACGAATGTTCTTGGCTTGAGCTGCTCTCAGGATCCTTCGCAAATTTCTCCTGCATCTATATTCTCTTTCCAAGCTTAATTCTCTCCTAATAATCTCTCCAGCTATGGAAAGGAGATATGTCTTACATTCTTTTTAGCAGGGGTTTAGAGTTCTGTAATTTGTACTGAAAATACAGTCCCTTGTTGGAAAAGTCACACATGCCACACATTGTCTCTTGATAGTCAGTAGAACTATCCTGTAGGGTATGGGATGCACCACTCAGCATCCACCCAGCTCAGAACTAGCTTCTGATGAACCATTGGAAGTGACTACCCAGGGACTCTTAATTGCTTTGAGTTGGCTTTTGGGTGTTTTTGTAAGAATTTCTAATTTAACTGATCAAATATTGCTTCCAGAAGCCAGTCCCATCCTCGTATATACAAAGTGGACACAATTACCATAATGTGTATATTTCTGTCTTCATATATACTTTGATGATAATCATTCATTTGCAAATTTAATCAAATATTTATTATCTACATCGATATTTTCCCAGTCTCTGAGATGCTTAGGCTAATCAAGAACAAAGGCTAAAGAATAAATAAATTTAATAGTGTTGTATCTTAAATAGACTACAGGAGCAAAGCATCAAAGCTTCATTTTCTTATGGAAATCATGCATTCATGGGAAGTTATGCATCTTGAAATCTGTAAGAATCATATGGAGAATGTGTTTTCTGAGCATGGTCTACATGTGAAAACGAAAATGATATGGATTGACTTAGGAGTTTCCCTGAAATTCATATGTTGACATTGTAACCCTTGCAGTGTAGTATAAGGAGCCTTTGAAACGTGATTAGTCCACAAGGGTGGGGTCCTTGACAATGGGATCAGAGGTCTTATGAAAATATAACTCTCTCTCTCTTCCTCTCTCCCTCTTTTCCTCCCTCACCCTTCCTCTCTCCCTCCCTCCCTTTATTTGTCTGTCCTAGGCCACGCAAGGATACAGTGAGAAAGCCAGCTAGGAAATGGGCCTTCACCACACAATAGCTCTGGCAGCCCCTTGATCTTAGACTTCACAGGTTCTGGAACTATAAGAAAAGCACTCCTTAAGCTATCTGTCCTATGGTCTTTTTGTTTCAAAAGTCTGAAATGAGAAAATGAGTATAAAAGCAGAAAGTCTGCAACAACAAGGAAAAACATTCCTGATGAGGCCAGTTGTGATAGCACATGTCTTTAATCCCAGCATTCTGGAGTCAGAGGCAAGCAGGTCTCTGAGAGTTCAAAATCAGTTACAAGTCAGCCAGAGCTACAAAGTGAGATTTTTGTCTGAAAACAAACAAACAAACAAACAAACAAACAAACAGACACAAAAGAACTCCAACTGCCAATGAAACCTTAAAAAAAAAGTGTCAAAACCAGAGGGTCAATTCAGGTGAAAAGGAAATCTGTATTTGTATTTAGAGATAGAAAGTAGAGGCTACATAGTCAGGTCTAGGAAAACCTAGTTACAAGCTGAAGAAGACAAGGGTCTACGACAGTCCATGGGCCAAGTTGTACCTTTCTATCTTTGAAGAGGGAGTTACCAACAGTTGAAGCCCTAAATGTAGGGGACAAATTGTTATGGTCGCTTTTCAGTATGAGATGTGCTTGGAGCTCATCGCAGAGAATGAAATAAGCAGGATGACCTGGGTCCATCTACCACAGCTGGTGGCTGGTGCCTGCTTGTCTCAGAACTATTAAGACTGAGCCCATGATGAGAAAAGGGGTAGTCTCAAGGCTTAGAACATTTGTCAGGTAAGACTTTGTGCCCTGAATAGGAGGAAGAATTAAGGATGGGGGCTATGGTAGAAATACATAAAGATCGTGACTGTCTAAACGGCCAGCATATGGGCAAAAAAAAAGGCAGAAATTTTCTCACCATCAGGGTGAGAAAATCACTGTCTTGTGACAAGTCAGCATGCCAGCCATTTTGATTGATTGATTGATTGATTGATTGCCTTTTTGCCTTGATGGTGTCCCTTGTTGCAGAGTGTGTATCAAAAACTGCTTCACTTTCACTCATGCCTTTACTCGAGTGAAGGTTTTTTCCCCACACTGTGTTCGGATTTTCACAGGGAAACTATCAACAAGTAGATATACAGATACAGACATGGACACAGACAAATGGAAAGGTAGGTGTATAGTAAGGCATTAGCTTTCCCGTAGGGCAGACCAGCAAGCTGGATATTTGAGTCAGACTGATTTTGCACCCTTGAGCTCAGATTCCACAGGACAGTGAGGGGTAGGTGGGGAGTGCTCAGGTGGCCCTCTGAGACTTTACAACACCACCTATGCAGGCCTGTGGTGGTCTAAAAGAAAATGGCCCCCAAAGGGAGTGGCACTATTAGGAGGCATGGCCTTGTTGGAGAAAATGTGTCACTGTGGGGTGGGCTTTGAGGTCTCTTTTGCTCAAGGTTCTTTCAGTATGACGTCAGTTGACTTCCTGTTGCAAGATATAGGACTCTTAGCTACTACTCCAGCACCACATCTGCCTGAGTGCTGTAATGCACCCCATTATGGTGATAATAGACCTCTGAAACTGTAAGTGAGCCACCCCAAGTAAATGTTTTCTTTCTAAAAGCTGCTGTGGTCATGGTGTCTCTTCATAGCAATAAAAAACCCTAAGACAAGGTCCAGCCCTGTGGTGATGACCATAAAGATAAAACAAGTCACTTTTCTCAGAGCTTACTGACTTAAATGTTAATTGTGGCTTTTTTAAAAGGGTGCTGCACAGTAACATTTAGGACTGCATTTGAATAAGCAACTACTGCCATGACCTAGGCAGTTTGACACACAAAATTAACCATCAAGGGAACTCTTGAGTTACAAGGCTTGGCTACATCTCTGAGGCACTGACAATCCTCACAGCATTTAATAAATGCCACAAGTTGATCTTTATAGGAAGAAATTATGTTTTTCTTTGAACGTAGACCTGATGGCTTGTCACTATTCACCTGTCCATCCTATCATTCTGTCAACTGCTGTCAGCTGCTGTTAATGTTTGATCATACACCCTTCCTTACCCGACGTTTGTGTGTGTCAACATTTCCACTTCTTAAGAAATGCTAGTGCTTTAAGTTGGCATTGAGTTGTGGAGTTTAAGGACTCTTGTTCATATATTTAACAGGAGAGTAAAGAAATATTGATGTACATGTAATGACAGAAGTAGAATCAAATTTCCAACTATAGTAACAGCTGTTATATAATCAACATATACTATTAATACGATAACCAGTATTATATACTGTGTCAATAATATATATTCTTTTCCCAGGCATGTGCAGGCAGTTCTCAATTCTGTAGGTTGTTTCTTTACTTTGTTGAGTGTTTAAGCATCTTAATTGAAAATAACAGATCTTGTTAGCTGAAAAATGGCTCAGCAGTGAAGAGCATGTACTGCTCTTCCAAGTTGGAGTGACTCACATCCACATTGAGTGACTCACAACCACCTGTAACTTCCCCAGCTCTGGGGAGATCCTATGCCTCTGGCCTCCATGAGCACCTGCACTCACTTATCACACACACACACACACACACACACACACACACACACACACACACTTAAAAATAATAGAAAAATCTTTTTTAAAGGTTTAAAAATAAAATAACAGGAGATCTCAGCCCAGAGTTCAAGTAGCAGAAACAACTCTCTAGTAGCTAATAAAGCAGGATTTGGGCATGTGAACAGGATCTCCCAGCTTTATCTTCTAGGGGAAGCAGTATCCCTTCATTGTGGAGATGAAAGGTAACTCCTAGTAGGAGTATGCAGAGAGCTCCATTGTAGCTGTCCAGGCCACCAGCAGGGCAGAAAGAGATGGTCTAATGCTGTGAATGATGCACAGGGTACTGCTTCCCCTGTGTGCTGGACAATTTTATGTCAACTTCACAAGAGCTAAAGTGACCTGAGAGGAGGGAACCTCAATTAAGAAAATACATCCATGGCCCAGACTGCTGCCGAGGGCCATGTCTGGGTCTGTGGCCCTGCTGTAGCTAGGCTCTGAGTAGACATCCATGGCTCCTATTGCCATCAAGAACCGTGCAGAGGTCTGCAAGTCTTTGCTGACACACAGAGGCCATGTCAGTCTTAGAGGGTCTAGCTGCTGAGGCCACCATACAGACCTGCATGACCCCTACTGCCATCCAGCACCATGGTGTCGTCTGGTCCCAACCTGCAGCTGTGGGCCATGTCTGGGTCCATGGCCCTTCCACAGTCAGGGTCTGTGTCGATGTTTGTGGCTCCTATTACCACTGAAGGCTGAGCAGATGCCTGGGGTCTGGGCTGCCACCAGGGGACATGTTGGCATTTGAGGGCCAGGCCACCACTGGAGCCATGCTGATTTAGGGGATCTACAGTGCCAACCAGGACCATGATGACATCCAGGCCAGGGCTGCTGCCAAGGACCATGTCTGCATCCATGGTCCTACCACAGCCTGAGTTTGTGCTGATGCCCATGGCCTGTGTGGCCACCAAAGGCCACACTGTCCAGGATTTGGGTCTCCACAAGTGACCTTCTTGGTGCCTGAGAACTGTGCTACTGCTGGACCCACACAGACCTTAATGACATGTGCTGCCACCCTGGGCCAGGGCATCATTTGGGCCTGAGCTGTGGCTGGAGCCATGTGTGGGTCTGTGGCCCTACTGCAGCCAGGGTCTACACTTATGTCTGAGCGTCTGTTGACATCAAAGGCCGTGCAGATGCCTGGGATCTAGGCCCACACCTCAGGCCATGTGGGGGTTAGAGGACCACACTGCCATTGAGTCCATGCTGATCTGATTGACCCACACTGCCAACCAGGGTCATGGTGATATCTGGGCCTGGGCTGCTTCCAAGGACTATGTCTGGGTCCATGATCCAAACACAGCCAGGGTCTGTGTTGATGTCTATGGCCTGTAGTGCCAATAAGGGCCACGTGGACATCAAGGGACTGGGCTTCCACCTAGGGCCAGGTTAGTGTCCAAGGGTTGAGCCTCTGCTGGGGCCATGCAGGTCTGAGTAGCCTGTGCTGCCACCAGGGGCCATGGTGTCATCCAGGCCTGGGCTGCTGCCAGGGTCCATATCTAGGTCCGTGGCCTGCGGCATACCTGGAGCCATGTAGGGGTTTGAGGGCCATGCTGCCATTGGGTCCATGCTGATCTGATTGACCTGCACTGCCAATCGGGGCCATGGTGATGTCTGGGCTTGAGCTGCTGCCAAAGACCATCTGGGTCCATGGTCTAACCACAGCCAAGGTCTGTGTTGATGTCCATGGCTCCTGTTACCACCAAAAACAGTAAGAATAGGGCTACACAGAGTTGTTCCCACCCCTCACTGGCTGCAACACTACGAAGACCTGGCTTTACCCTCACCAACTGCAACACTCGGGAGAGTGGGCCCTGTACCTCCTCAGGTTAACACAAGAGATATCCTTGCTGTCGGGGGTGTGGATGAGCCAGCCCTGTATATTCAAGAGTGGAAGAACTATCTTCACAGTCTGTCACATGGTGGCATGGGCAAGGGAGACATTACCCCTTTGCCCTTAGCCACCTACTGCAGGCAGGAAAAGCTAGTCACAGGGTCATGAGAGTGGGAAAGCTGCCTCTGCCTCTCACCAGCTACAGCACTCAGCAGAGAGGGTCAGCAAGTGATCAGGTACGTGGAATGCAAGGGAGATCTGACCCCACCCTTCACCTTCCATACTCTGCCCCTCAGGCACCTGTGGCAGGTGGGAGAGCTGACCTGGCCCTGAGGTCACAAAAGTGGGATAATTGGCACTGCCCCACTGGCAGCAGCACTCGGGAGAACAGGCCCTGCACCATGCCCAGGGAGTAAACTAGAACTGACCCTGTTAGCAGGGGTACAGGTGAGCTGGTGTGGGGAGGGGATATGGAAGCAGGAGGACTGACCCCACTGTCTACTCTATGTGATGGCATGAATGAGAAAAAAAATGCACTCCCTCCCCTCACCCCTTGCCACCTGCTGCAGGTGAGGGAGCTGGCCCCAGGCCACAAAAGTGGGAGAGCTGGTCCTTTCCCTCAGCAGCTGCAGCACATGGGAGAGTGGGCACAGCACCTCACCTGAGCACCTCACTATAGCTGACCCTATTTGTGGAGGTGCAGATGAGCTGGGCCTGTGGGCATGAGAGCAAGGGAGCTGCCCCTGCCCCCTCCCTCATATGCCATGGGGTGGCAAGAGTAAGGGAAATGTGCCCTTCCCCCCACCCCTTGCCACCTGGACAGGAGGGAGAGCCAGCCTTAGGGGGGACATGAGAACAGAAGAGCTGACCATACCCCTCACCAAATGCAGTAATCTAGAGAGTGAATCCTGTACCTTGCCTGGGCAAAACAATAGAGTTGGCCCTAGTATGAGTGTAGATGAGCAGGACCTGAGGGTGTGAGAGCAGGAAAACTGGCCCTGCTCCTTGCTGTCTGCAACATTGGAAGAGTTAGATGGGGCAGTGCTGGAGACCTCATCTGAGTGGTGACAATGAGGGAAAGCTGGTGGGCTTGACCAACTCAGGCCCAGAATCAGGACTATGAGGTAGCCCACCCCAACACCCACCTCATCTATGAACTGCTGGAGTATGTGAAGGAGCCAGATCTGCAGATCCAGTGCTACAGTTTCTCCATGACACAATAGGATTCCAAGAGGAGTCCCAGTGAGGGCCCAGCATCGATAGCACAGCAGAAGCCAGAGGCCTCTAACTAGACCAATGACTCATTGCAGTGAACACTTATAAGTAAAGACGTATGGACTAAAGAGTATACTGTGTGACTCATTGGGTCATACGGCAGCTTCCAGGCTAAGATTTTTATTTGGCTTTGTTTCATTTGGTTTTGTTGGTTGGTTGGTTGGTTGGTTGGTTGGTTGGTTGGTTGGTTTGGTTTGGTTTTCCTTTTAAATTTTGTATTGTGGGAGTGGTTGCAAAAGTAGAAATTGAAAGTGAGGGGATGGTTCACAAAGAACCAAGAAAAGAGAAGAGAAGAGAAGAGAAGAGAAGAGAAGAGAAGAGAAGAGAAGAGAAGAGAAGAGAAGAGAAGAGAAGAGAAGGAAATGCCTCCATAAGATCAGATTGTAGGCAGGCCTGTAAGGGCTTTTCTTAATTAATGATTGATGGGGGAGGGCCCAGCCCATTGTGGGTGGTGCCATGCCTGGGCTGGTGGTCTTAGGTTCTATAAGAAAGCAGACTGAGCAAGCCATGAGGAACAAACCAAGAAGTAGCACCCCTCCATGGCCTCTACATCAACTCCTGCCTCCAGGTTCCTGCTCTGAGTCCATGTCCTAACTTCCTTTGATGATGAACAGTGATATGAAAGTGTAAGCAAAATAAACCCTTTCCTCCACAACTTGCTTTTTGGTCATGGTGTTTCATCACAGCAATAGAAACCCTAACTAAGATACCCAGTCATTGGCCAGTGGCATCAAGCCAGCTTATCATATACTTGTGTACCCAAAAGCTCCTATGGTAGCTCAATTCCAGCATCACCACAGGAAAGCCCATTGCCCCACTCTTTAGTGAAGAATCCTTTACTTCCAAGGCTTTCAGAGGAAAATTTGAGAAAAAGCCCCATGGGTCAAAAACTGATCGACCCTCTCATTCAGGGGATGGTTCCAGTAAGATCAGCCTGAATAACAAAGTGAGACCCTGTCTGAAAAACAAAACAAAACAAACAACAACAAAATCTATATATATTGTCAATCCCTCAAGAATTTTCAGACTGGAATAGTCTTACTGCCATAATTGATGGCAGAGAGGGAACTGGAGTAAGTCTAAGTCATAGGTTGGCTGCCCTCTGCCATGTGAGTCCTCATGCATGTTTTATCGAGTATATTTTGGTCTTCTTAGTTCCTGAAAATTAGCCAATTAGGTATCAGAAAGTCTATTACTGAGTTTCAGATGTTGCATTCTGCCAGACTGAATTCTCAGGAGCAATTGAGTTTTATTGTACTAGTTTCAAAAATAGAAAAATGAGCTCAGTCTTGCATACATGAGATTTAATGTTTCATGCCTGACCTAAGTCATCATATGCCTTAATCTAACTCAGGTCATTTTTTATGATGCCACTTGGAAAAAAATGAATGGTTGAATAAAAAGAACTTAAACTAATGGCCTCCATCAAAATTCTTTTTGCCAGAGGAGGCAGTAGAAGGCATCTCCTAGACCATTCCTGAATGAAGCCATCTTTAAAGGAGGCCTTGTGATTACTTATTTTGTTATAAATTCATTGGGATAATAGATAAGTAAAAAGGCAATATAGCAGGGGTTAGTTTTGAGAGTATCTACAGTACCAGCTCCTGGAATTTGTACCTCTTGCAGGAGATCAGGCTCAATTTCTTTTGTGTTTGTATATGTTGTATATCTGTGTGTGTACATACATGGGCAGGCATGTTGCATGTTCAAGTATGTGTGGGGGATATGTGTGTGCTGTGGGATGGTCTTTCTGTATGCTGTGAATATGTGTTGCTACTATTGGTTAATAAAGAAACTGTTTTGGCCTATAGCAACACAGGATATAGCTAGGTGAAAAATCCAAAAGAGATACAGGGAGAAGAAAGGCGGAGTTGGGGAGACACTGCGAGCCACTGGGGAGAAAGATGTAATAAAACACAGGTAAAGCCACAAGACACTTGGCGATACATAGATTAATAGAAATGGGTTAATTTAAGATGAAATATCTAGCTAGCAATAAGCCTGAACCATAGACCAAACAGTTTGTAATTAATAGAAGCCTCCGAGCGATTATCTTATAAGCTGCTGAGGTGCAAAGCAGGACACAAAAAAGCTTCCAGTTATGTGTGTGAAGGCAAGAGATTGATGTTGGATGTTGTCCTGGATCACTCTCCACCTTTAAAATGTTTAAAACAGAGTCTCTCACTAAATCTGGAGTCAGCATTGGCTAGACTGTCAGGCAATGTTTGTTAAAAATGGAGAGTAATTTGACTTTTCTACATTCTTGATGGGAACACGACCAGTAAAACACCTGTGGATAATTCTTTTTCTAACAATAAAGAAAAAAATCAAACATGATTTCTGCAAGATGTAGCCATTCTACTTCTTTTATCAACATTAAGAGGAAGAAAATTTAGCTGGGCATGGTGGCACACATCTTTAATCACAGCACTCACAAGGCAGAGGCAGGTGGATTTCTGTGAGTTCAAGGCCAGCCTGATTCAAAAAGCGAGTTCCAGGAACAGTCAAGACTGTTACACAGAGAACTCCTGTCTCAAAAAACAAAGACAAAATAATAATAATGATAATTATAATAATATTAATAAAAGAGGAAGAAAATTCAATTATACACTCAAGCACGAATGAATTTTATGAACATTTTGCTGAAATAAAGCTGTCATAGATGATAAACGGTGCTTGATTTCACTTGTTAGATGTATCTAGCGTGGTCAAATAAGTACAAAGTGGAGTTGTAGTTGACAAGGCACTGAGAAGATGCTAGTGAAAGGGGTCATTTAATAAACATAGCTTCAGTTTATAATATAAATGTGAAGATGATATATACAAAAGTGAATGTCTTTAACCCTACGTGAACTTCACATTTAAAATGATAAAATAAGTTTTATGTTGTGTGATTTTTTTGAATAAAATAAAAAAAACTTGCCTCTGTGTATTTTGTAAATGTGTCACTGTGTGCAGCTCTGTGAATGTATTATGTACTTTGCAATAAACAAATTACTTTAATAATTGTGAGGATTTCTGGTATTCACTGTCCTTATGCTATGTGGCCTCATAGGACTAGAATAATTTTTTAAATTCCTCTTTGTTTTATTCAATGACCCACTTTTCATTAAAACACTTACTGTTCAGTCTTCAAGTGTTAGTGGAGTTTCCGTGCTTCCCTTGCTGTTATTTTCCAGTTAACTACATTGTGGTCTGATAAGATACAAAGACAACGTTTTCCTTTCTAAGGTTTCATATGTAGCCTGTAATATGACCAATTTAATACAATCTCCATCAATATTCCAATAATATTCTCACAAAATTGGAGCAAACAGCATTAAAATTCATTTGTCAACACTGAAGACCACCAATAGTCAAAGCAATTCTAAAGAAAAATAACACTACTGGAGGTTCCCAATTCCTGACCTTTAGTTTTAATACAGAGCCGTAGTGACAAAGACAGCAGAGTATTGGCACAAAACAAACACATAGACCAATTTCTAAAGGACCCAGAAATAGACCAGCACAGTTATTACCACCCAATTTTTCACAACTGTGTCAAAACATGCTGTGGGAAAAACCAGCCTATTTAGTAAATGGTGCTGAAAAAACTAAATAGCCCTCTGTGAAACAATGACAGTTTCTCCATAATCTCTCACCCTGCAAAGAAGTTCAAAATGGATCAAACACCTAATTCAAAATCCAAAACACTGAAATTTAGCTAAAGAAAAATATAGGAAAACACCTCAAGACATAGGTAAAAAGAATGTTCAAATTATGATTCTACTAGCACAAGAAATAACATCAAGAATTGAAAAATGGGGTTATATTATATTAAGCTTTTGCAAAACAAAGAAAGCTATCAGCAAACTAAACAGACAGCCTACAGGATGGGAGAAAAAATCTTCCCAGTTTTACTGAGACAGGAGATCAATATCTAGACTATATAAAGACCTACAAAACATAATCACTCAAAATAAAATCTTCCACAATCAATTTAGTGGACTAATGAGTGTATGGAGAGATGGCTCGGTGGCTAAGGGCACTGAGTCTCTTCCAGAGGACCCAGGTTCAATTCCCAGAACCTTCATGGTCGTCCACAACTGTCTGTAGCTCCAGTTCCAAGGGATCTAACACCCACTTCTGGCCTCTGTGAACACCAGGCACACACACAGTACACAGATATACATGAAGGCAAAACACCGATACATACAAAAATAAATAAAAATTTAGAAATAAAAAAAATGGGTCAGATAGTTTTCAAAAGAAGAAATGCAAATAAGTCAATACATTTATTTATTTATTTATTTATTTATTTATTTATTTATTTATTTATTTATTTATTTTATTTTTAGTGTTTAACATCCCTAACCATCATGGGGATGCAAATAAAATCTATTTTGAGATGCCATCTGACCCTAGTGAGAACACAGTCATCAAGAAAATAAATAACAAGCGTTGTCAGAAGAAAGGAGCCCTTACTCACCTCTGGTGGGAGTGTAGACTGACAGAGCCCTATAAAAATCAGTTTGGAGGCTTCTGAAAAAAACTCAAAATAGAACTCCCATTTGATTTAACTATATCATACCTGGGTACATTGCCAAGGGACTCTAAATCCTATCATAAAGAGAAAAAGATCACTCAGTTGGTTAAGATGAGTGGTCTAACCATCCCCAGATGCATATGGTGGAAATGACACAACCAGAGTCCATAAGTTATCCTCTGAACTCCAGATGTGCACCATGACACCAGCGTACCTATGCACTCATACAAAAAGCATTCACGTAAACAATATAATAAATACTTTTTAAAAAAATGCTTCTAAATCCTAGCACAGAGGCAATTTCATATCCATGTTTATTGTTGTTCTATTTACAATATCAAGGAAATGGAATCAGACTAGATGTCCATCAACATTTCCGTGCATAGCACACCCCAAAAGTGGAAGGCATGGCAGAAAGAACTGTCTTAATTGTTGTGGGAAGACACACTCCAAATGTGGAGCCATGGCAAAGGGAAGATTATTTGCTTGTTGCTCCCTTGAGCATCCTCTTGACACCAAGTTAATTTATCCCATTGTTATAGCCACTGACTACTTCACTGATGTCTGAACCAGCATTTCCAGGCTTTGATCACTGTGACCAGCCACACCCCAGGAAGAGTTTTCAGCATTGATTGGCACGGCTGAGGCACCCAGCCTCATGGACTGAGCAACTACAGCATTGTGAGCCTCTCTGGTGTGAGACAGATACCGTGGCCCCACTCCATCTGCTGAGCACCCAGCCCCAACTACAGGGTAGGCCTCTCAAGAGTGATTCAGCTGTTGTTACTGTTTCAAAGTAAGCTAATTTAATAACTTGTATGAGTCTATATTCATTCTGTCAGTTCTGTTACTCTAGAGAAGCCTGAATACCATAGTGATCTATCAAACTCTTTATGGGTAATGTCATTTAAAATGCATAATGAGTTACTCAGTGATTCTCCCACTATGATTTAGATGTGCTGATTAAGATGCAGTGATGAATTCTGTAGGGAAAAATGGCCAAACAAACACAGGATAATTCTGTCATCTTGCCTTTGCCCGAGTAGCATCACTGCACACCAGGCAGAGTTCAGCCATCATTTCACCTGTAGCACGTAATCATAAGTTTTACATAGTAATACAGCAAACTAAATTTACCAATAAAGTAATACATTTACCACCAACATAAGGAACTTATTTTCAGCAGGAAAAATGTGCTTTTATTGTGAAACCAATAAAAAAAAAATTCTCTGCAGGAAAGAAAAAAATGAGATAGGGAAGCGTGAAGCAATTTAAAAAAATGAAGAGAGATGTTATCAGGCAATGGTCTTTAACATGCTTTCCGCAATTCACTGTGAAGAGAGATGTTATCAGATGTTATCAGGCAATGGTCTTCAACATGCTTTCCGCATTTCACTGTGGACACTTAAGTGCTACCGTGTTTTAGACAGATTGTAGATCTCAGCACCTCATCTACATCAAGAGTTTATTTAGTAGATTTTATAAAACTGGGTGGAAT
Source organism: Peromyscus melanophrys (assembly GCA_902168415.1). Taxonomy (NCBI): domain Eukaryota; kingdom Metazoa; phylum Chordata; class Mammalia; order Rodentia; family Cricetidae; genus Peromyscus; species Peromyscus melanophrys. The sequence goes on from CABHPR010146877.1 coordinate 22,020, forward strand.
AGAAAGCCAAAATGTACATTTTCACTGATCTGGGGATTTTAGTGAATAGTAAATGGGGGATGCTCAGGCCCAGCCCATCACTGTGAGGGTCTTCCTTGTTCAGCAGGCACTCAGTGGGGTGACAGGAACTGGTAGTAGCAGGCTATTCCTGCGGAAGCACCTTCAGGGTCTCACTCCCCTTTCTAAGGCATGGTGAGATGACCAAGTGTGTGGGGGGGGGAGGGGCGTGTCTCTGCAAGCTCCACAGTTGACAGAGTAACGATCTGTGTGAGGTCAGAAGGAAACCTGGTTTAACACTACTTAGTTAGCTGATATTCGTTCAAACTTCTGGAGTCTGACCCCAAGTAGCCTATTTTTGACATGTTTAAGCATGGTACATCTTTGGGGAAAAAAGTTTCCTCATGACAATTACCACAATAAAACTTAAGGCGTGACTACATCAAAACTCCTTTGCAAAATACATGTTTTTTGTAAAGTTACCTGTGACCCTTCCATAAAAATGGATTCTACTGATTGAGAAGCAATGCTCAGGATAAGGGTCTAGGAAGGAAGAGTCTGGGATAAGCATAATAGTAGACTCCTTTGCAAAGTACATGGGCCCTCTTTCTTAAGAATGGGTTCTTTGGGGCTGGAGAGATGGCTCAGAGGTTAAGAGCACTGACTGTTCTTCCAGAGGTCCTGAGTTCAATTCCCAGCAACCACATGGTGGCTCACAACCATCTGTGATGAGATCTGGTGCCCTCTTCTGGCCTGCAGTCATACATGCAGACAGAACACTGTATACATAATAAATAGACAATAAATATTTAAAAAAAAAAAAAAAAAAGAATGGGTTCTTTGGATTGAGAAACAATGCTCAGGAGTCTGGGATAAACATAATAGTCTGGTGGGTTAGGATGAAGCCTGGCCCTACAGATAACAAAGATTACCAAGTTATTAACTACATTCATTCCCAGCTTTCCGGGTAGAAACATTTATAAATCCCTTTTGTTGACGGGGAAAGCCTGTGTGTTTAACATTTTTGGTTTCCCGAGTCTATCTGTGTGCATGAGGACTTCAGACCCTCTCCAGCCAAGGGCCGCACCTCTCTCCTGCTTAACATCTTCTCACAGAGTAGTTCAGTGTTCTGTTTTGTTGTTGTTTTTAAGGTGGTTTGGGTGTGTGGCAAGGCAGGAGATGGAACACAGACTTATACCCATGTTAAGCAAGTACTCTGGCTCTCCAGCCTCTTCCATGTATCTTTACATGCTTTTCATTTCATTTAACCTGCTTGAGAATGCAGGCCTGGCAGGCAGCCAAAACACATGCTATAAGGTTTTTCTTTCCAGAATGTCCCACATATTTATCCCTCTACCTTCCTACCCAATCCTCCATCTCAGCACTGTTATCCTGAAGGGTCCACTGTTGCATGTGGAGAAAGTGGGAACTTATATTCAGTGTTACAAATATCCAAATCACCATTTGGTAAGAATAAGAAAAATATCCAGCTAAAATGTAATGGCTAGAAATCTTATTAAGTTGTCTTGGCCTAACTACCAGCTGGGTCAAAACTTTCATCAGCTAGAGAGGTGGCTCAGAGGCTAAGAGGCTTTCATTCCCAGCACCCGTATGGCCGGCAGCTCAAAGCTGTCTTTAACTCCTATTGCAAGGACTCTGACAGCCTCTTCTGACCTCCATAGGTACCAGGTGCACAGACGGCACACAGACATGCATTTACTGCACATATAAATAATAGACAAACACTATACACAAAAAAATGATAGAATAAAGTTTAAAAAAAGAAAGAAAGAAAACAGCACCGAGTGGTGGTGGCACAGCTGAGTGGTGGTGGCACACGCCTTTAATCCCAGCATTCAGGAGACAGAGGTAGGCAGATCTCTCTGAGTTCAAGGGTAGCCTGGTCTACAGAGTGAGTTTGAGGCCAGTCAGGGCTGTTACAGAGAAACTCTGTCTTGAAAAACCAAAACAAAAAAAAAAAAAATCCGGAATCCTTTAGGCACTGAGAAAGACAGCGTCAGAAGAAATGATGAATGGGTAAGAAAGATAAATATTTGGTAAAATTGGCCCTCCCTGCTTATTCTCATTTGTACTTTCAAAGGATTCGATCTATAGTTTTAAGAAAAAAAGCACTACTTGAAGGCATCACAGACTTTAAATTTCAAGTTAATTTAAAGATGAAACCATTAGGAGTTCTAACCTTGGGAATGTTTCATGATTCCTGGTTCTTTGTTGTGGAATCTTCTCCAGGTCAGAGCTGTTGACCGAACTTCATGATGTGGGATGAGATGAATGAACAGGCCTGGGATGTGATCAGCAGGACCACTAGCTGTGGTCCTGGAATACTCCTTACTCACTCTAAGTCTTCGCTCGTCTCTAAAGTTGGTCTCGGACATTCGTCTTCAGTATGGATTTGTAACGTGCCTTAAACTGCCTCACAACTACCACTGCTAATAAATAAGTGTACCAAATGTCTGCATTTACTGCACTATTCTCAAATCAATTATTCAGTTGTTATAACAATCTTTCCTTTAATATCATACTTCCCATCTGTACTGTTTTGATCATGAGGAATATGCAAGTCCTTTTGTTTGAAATGGTTTTGGTAAAATATTTTACTGAGAAAATAATGAATTGACCAGTTAGTGCCTATCTATAATTTCAGCATGTGGGGGCAGAAAGACCAACAATTCAAGAAAAATCATCCTCAGCTGGGTAGTGGGTTTGAGGCCAGCCTTCTCTATGTAAGATCCGATGTAACAAGCCCACAAAAAAAGTTGAAGAAAAACAAAAGGAAAAAAGGATCAGAACTTTAAAGACCCTGCAGATCTCACATGCTTCCTTATATTCTGTCTCATCTGGACCTGCAGCTAAATGCAACAAATAAAGAGCTTTGAGTAGCATCTGATGGAATGTTCCATGTGGATATGCAACTTGCAAACTAAATCTGGTAACACACTAACGGATCATGAACCAATATAGTACTTGAAGCATTATCTAGAATATTTAGGTAAGAGAAAGAAATGAGGACAATTCTAATTGTCCCTATTATGTACATGTAAAAAAAACCCCTGAAGACCACAGCAGGACATTTCTAGATTTGATGGACAATTTCACTGAAATAAAACCATTCAAAACCAACAACAAAATCAGCAGTTTCCTATGTACCAATAATAAGCTTTCTCAGTAAGAAATGGGGCGGGGAGTGGAGGCAGCAGGTGGCAGGCAAGGCAATAGGAGCTGAAGGCTTCTATATTGAACTGAAAGCATATTGAACAGATTATAGAAGAGAATCAAAAATCTGCAAACACACAAACATGCAAACACCACACACCACACACATACATACACCACACATACATAAACAATATACACCACATATACATACCACACACATACCATATATATAGTATATATATATATATATACACAACACACATACCACACATCACACACACACACACACACCACGTACCTCACACACTCCACACACACCCCACACATTACACATATAGCACACCACCTCATTCACATACAACACACATCGTATACAACACGTACAAAATACACACATATACACAAATACAGAGAGAGAGAGAGAGAGAGAGAGAGAGAGAGAGAGAGAGAGAGAGAAAGAGAGGGAGAGCCAGAGAGTACAGAGAGTACACAGTTTCTTTAAGTAGCACGGTAAATTTAACAATGTTGATTCTTCCCATTCATGAACAAAGAGATTGTTCAAAAAATTCAGTAGCACTCCAGAGGCAGGGAGTTGGGGTTCACTTCTGGTTCTTTGGCATGGAACAGTAACCATTGGTTAAAACAACCCTTGATATGCTTCAAAATTATTAGAAGAGGATAGAATCCCTAGTGCCGAAAAACGATTAATGGCTGAAGATAGTGAATGCTTATTACCATGTCTGATCATTATACGTTGTCAGCATTGATTTAAATTACCACAATGTAGCCCATCAAGATGCACACATTTTTTTAATTTAAATTAAGAAATAAAAATATTTACATGGAACAATTTACAGCTTTAGCTCCAGAGTCCAGGGCATGTTGCTTGTGTGAATATTAATTGAACACTGGCTTTCTTTATTGAACAGCAGCTCTTTAGTTGAGGCAGATGGCACAGAACCGTGGTAGGTAGCAAGCAGATTGGGCTGAGGGAAAGGGGAGCGCAAACTCACTCTGGCAATAGTTAATCAAGAAGTGCTGCGGTCTGGGCACTATGAAGTGGAGCTTGTCACTGGGATCGTGAGCCCCGTGCTCTACTAGGAAACACTTGGCATCAGAATCTCACGGCCTTGTCCAGCAGGTGCTGTCTGCAAAGGACAAACTTCAGCCATTTATATAAAGCCCTCCACTGCCGGTCTCCTGGCAGCTCTGAGTGGGATCTCCAACGGCTTCCAGTGAGTATTTAAAGCGCGTCCACTGGCTAAATGGGAAGACTGCCAAAAATCAGGCCTTTTGTAGACTCCATGGACTGAGTCTCCATGTTTTACAAACAGCCTAACTTTTCTCTCTGTGTGGCTCAGGACTGGGAAGAACCAAATAAATCAAAGCAAAACTGTGTCTTGAGGCCAGGGGAGTATTTCTGGGATGGCTTTGTCCATTGCTTTCTGTCTCTTTTGTTACTTCACAAAAATAAAAATTCTTTCACTTTTAATGTCCTCCTTT
>CABHPR010146878.1:2796-20580 GCA_902168415.1 Peromyscus melanophrys
ACACACACACACACACACACACACACACACACACACACACACACACCAGATTATATGTATACACTGCTATTCTAATACAGTCTGTTGGCTTGCCACAGCAATCTCCCATGTATTCTGGGGTGGAAGAAATGGGACACTGTCAAAGGAAAATGTCATGCTGCTTTCTTTCTCATGCCACCCTTGCTGGATTCCAGCATGGTGTCAGAATTGCCTTGGGTGCTTTCGGAGCCTGCCTTCCACAGATGTGTTAGAAGTAACTTTTAGAAAAGTCAAGAGCTGTAAATGACACTTCCACTTGGCATATCTCCTTGTCTCTATAAATTCAAGATCTCAAAGTAAATGAGACTAGCCAATTTCACTAAAATCGTACACAGTTGTCTTTCTTTATTGCCTACATGTCTAAACCTTTCAGTCAGGGGACTTTTCTAAGAGCTTACAGTTGGATGGTGGTGGAGGAAACATAGGATCTTAGAGACAAAGACACAGGTATGTGCACCTGTTCATATTCTGAATTCTTAGAGTACTTTGCTTCCAGCTCTTCACATTTCAGCTGCCATCCCCTCAGAAAATCCTTTCCCAGCTTTGTCCATGGCCATTCCACACACCATTGTTTATCAGACTTCCATGTGTTTTCCTTCCCAGCAGCTATTACCATATGATCACCTGTTGCTGCATGTGTTTGCTGAGTAGTGTCTGTCTTCCACACCAGCTTGTCAGCCATACAGCCATAGGGACACATGCGTTATCTTGCCCATAGAGTTCTAGCTCCAACCATCATACCTAATACCTAATAAATATTTGATGGATCAATGAGTATTTGATTTAGTTTGAGTCTCTGGTTTTATTGACTAGTTGTCTTACAACATTCTATAGTAAACCAAGCATGTGTTGCTCTATATTGGCCCATTCTCTCTCATTAAGGAAGGAGTAGCAGAATTAGATTCTAGGAGCTGTAGCATCCTGACCATGGAAAGAGCTTCCTGACCACTTCCATCCTGATTTAATGTTTAAAAATTGGAGCCACTGATGTCTAAAGGTGAAACGACTACCCAGATTGAAATAGCAATAGTAACTTAAGTAAGATGATCAGTTCATAGATTACTTTATATATTAGCAGTGCAGGAGGAAACAAACTCTCAAACAGTGATGTTTTACAAGTGAAAAGGCAGCTTAAAAGTTACAGATAAGTTAATGAATGCAAATGACCCGAGAGAAAGTTGTGGTTTAAGACAAATATAAGGTCTGAATCCACTGTCCTTGGTGTTTGAAAATGTGAGATATATACATATATGTGTGTGTGTGTGTGTGTGTGTGTGTGTGTGTGTGTGTGTGTGTGTGTGTGTAATGCATACGTATATTCTCAATTCATGTCTCATATCCTCTTATAACACTAAAAGTCTTTCAGTGTGTTTTCATGTTGGGAGCAGGACCAGGAACAAATAATACTGTATCTGTGAAGCAATTAGGAGCAGCTGGTGTGAAGACATGTGTTTGGTGGAATATAGGTTTCAAAGGGGATGGAAGAAAAGTAGACAGAGACAGACACAGGACTCAGCAATGTGAAACCTTTCATTTACAAGTCAGGCAAGTGAGTCCAGATGTTAAAACTGAAAATTAGTGGTCAGTTGAGAAAACTGAACTTTTAGAAGCAATAATGCTACACGGAGTACGTCCAGCTTATGAAGCTTTGTAGCAAGGAGTTTCTTTGGGTGGGGCTGATAGACAAGATGCCCAGCCAAGGCTTTCTTTCAAATTTATACCAGATTGTATGTCTTTTTGTTGATTTGTTGTTATTTATTTTTTACATTTTATTTAGAGTATGTGTGTGTGTGTGTTTGTGTGTGTGTGTGTGCGCATGCGTGCATGTATGCAGAAGACAGCTTGAAGGAGTCAGTTCTCTCCTTCCATCATGTGGGTCCTGGGGATAGAACTCTGGTCACCAGGCCTATCAGCAAACACTTTTACCCACTGAGCCGTCTTGCCTATACATATAAATGTGCATGAGCATATCCACTTCTATATCTTCCTACCCTCTCTTTTGCCCCTTCCTCACTCTCATTAGTCCACATTGTTACACTAGACAGTGTTGTATCTGGGAGTTTTCCTTTGTCCTGCAGCTTCTCAGTCCCAAATAAACACACACAGGCTTATATTAATTAAAAACTGTATGGTCTATGGCTTAGGCTTATTATTAACTAGCTTTCATCTTAAATTAACCCATTTCGATTAATCTATGTATCACCACATGTCTTGTGACTTTACCTGTGTCCCATTACATCTTTTCCCCCTAGTGGCTCTAAGTGTCTCTCTAGACACCAACTTCTTCTCCCTGTATCTCTCTTGGATTTCCCACCTGGCTATAACCTGTCTTACCATAGGCCAAAGCAGCTTCTTTATCAACCAATGGTGGCAACACATATTCACAGCATACAGAAAGACCATCCAACAGCACAATGTCACTTCTACTTTCACATCATATATACCTATCTGATTTTATGTCTGTGTACAAGAACCTGGGACCACAAATCAAAGGAAACATTTGTCTTGCTGAGATGGCTTAGTTTGCTTGTTGGTTATCTCCAGTTGCATCCATTTCCTGTAAATGCCACAGCTTCATTTCTCTCTATGGATGAAAAACATCCATTCTTTATATATAGCACATTTTCTGGTCTATTATTCTGCTGTTGGACACCTTAGGTTGGTTCTATAACTTAGCTGTTTTGAATAGAAATATGATAAACACTGTCTTAAATCCATCCAAACTACTGAACCTGTGCTCACCTGTTATCCCTTTGAAAACCCAGTATGCCCATTTTTGTGTTCACTCTAGATTCCTAGAGATTTAAGGACTACATTTTATATATTATACATGCATACTAAGTTCTCATATTATCCTCCTCCTTCTCTCTCTCTCTCTCCTTTTAGAAACAAGCCTTCTGTGGTTTTCAAAATAAATACCAATTTTACTGACAGCTTCTATATTTATCTCCTACACAAGACAGATCCCTGCCATTGTGCATTCCTGCAATCTGGCATTTGATATAAGAAGGCCACCCTCCCTTTTACAGAACTTGAACCCCCACACTGTAAAAATTGCTCTGCCTCTCCTAAGACTGGGAGACTTTGAACATATTGATAGAGTGTTCAGTGAGTTGTGGCCAAGTCCATTCTCAAGCCTCATGAAGTATGCACTAAAACCAGATAAATGTGTTTAAGAAAATTGTTATTATAAAGGTTTTTCCCTGAGGCCTTTGGGTAGTGAGTCAGAGACAAGAATACTGCCCACAACATTCTGCCCATCCCAGTGCTTCTATATCTTGGCTGTTTGGTTCCATCATCCCAAGGACTTTTTCTCCTGATTTCTTTAATCATTTGATAATTTCATACATGTAAACAATATATTTTGATCCTATCTACCCCTACCCATCCCTTTAGTGATATTGTAGAAGCCCTTGATGCTCAGGACAGGCCAATTTCAGCTGAGTCCCTGGGCTTGGACTTAATGGGTCTTAAAGCCTCTCAGGAGACTCCATTGGCAGACAGGTTGGGAACCCTCATTTGAACTTACTTGGAGTCTTACCTGGATTTGAAGTAGATTGAAAAGAGACATGCCAAAAAAAAAAAAAAAAAAAAAAAAACCCGGGCGTTGGTGGCGCACGCCTTTAATCCCAGCACTCGGGAGGCAGAGGCAGGCAGATCTCTGTGAGTTCGAGGCCAGCCTGGGCTACCAAGTGAGTTCCAGGAAAAGGCGCAAAGCTACACAGAGAAACCCTGTCTCGAAAAAAACCAAAAAAAAAAAAAAAGAAAAAGAAAAGAGACATGGCCTTTTTTCCAACATAGGAAGAGGTTGAAATTGAGTTAAGTTGCCAAACTTCCTCACAACCAGCCTGTCTTTTCTATGTTCAAATAGTCCCTAAGGAAGAGCTGCTGATCTAAGTTACCCTGTAGTTAACTGATTCACATCTCCTCCTAATAGGGTTCTTTTGTCCAGTCCTGTACAGCTGAAACTTGCTTCTAAACCTACAAAATCTGGTTAAGGTACCACATGCAAATCACTGGGTTTTAATATTAATATACACAATAACTTTTCTTTATTCAAGTGCTTTAACTAGTACACCTGCCCACTGGATGTAACCCCATTGAATATGAGGGCTGGCTTGGTATGAGTACTTTCTAGAGGCCCCTAGTTAATATGATGTCCTCTCTACCTTCAGTCAATAAAAGCTTTTCAATACCATGATTGGGCCTTTGATGCTGTTAAATGCAAGTGTGTGCTCCTCATGTCATGGCTGTGTTAGATGAGACTAATTCTTGAACCAGGGACTGAACTCCGTTATTTATTAGACTTCGTTTTCTTTGTTACATTTTCTTTGCCACCAACTATAAACTAAGTCTGCCTCATCCACTGTGACAACCACAGTGGTGAAAATAATTTTCACTAGCTTACTTTGACATCTACAAACCATAGTGAGTCTTTTATGAATGCAATTTCATTTCATTCTAACAACCTTCAGAAGAGTTAATGTATTTATCCTGGTTTCTCAGACGAAAAAAAAAAAAAACAGTCGGTTGGATACTCACCAAGGTAATATAGTTAATAAATGACAAAACTAGAAGATCTAAACCTAGAATGTTGAATTTTCAAAACCTAAGCTGTTGAACAAGAGTTGTGGAGACCAGATTTCTTTTTTTTTTAAAGGAATGCTTTAAATATAAATCTAGGACCAACCTTTATTTGTATCTTCCCATTTTTCCACCCACTGTATCTTCACCAGCCTTTTCCTTAACCACCACTGGCACATAGATTGCTGACAATCTAAGACAATTGGGTGTCTTGCCAAGTGTTACTCTTAAAATCTAGGGTGTTTGCTCTCTACTTTAAGATGAACTGTCATCTTCAATTTTTAGACTCTGTTCAAATGTCAAACAATTCTCTGGGAAGCTTGGACTAAGCTCCTGTGTCTGTTAATTTGTCTGTCCTCTGTGTTTTTAAAGTCCTTGGTCAATACTCCATTACAGATCCATCGCTTACTAGCTAGCAACTACTGGGGCTTTAATTAACCTCGCTTAGCCTCAGTTTTCCCATCTACTCAAAGGATGACAGTCAATGAACCCATCTTGAAAGCTTATGAGTATGAAAGAATATAATTCATTTGTGGTGGTTTGACTGACAATGGTTCCATAGGCTCATATGTGTGAATACTTGGTACTCAGTTTGTGGAACTGTTTAAGAAGGATTAGGAGGTGTTGGAGGAGGTGTGTTACTGGGCAGAGGGGCTTTGAGGTTTCAAAAACCTATGCCATTCCCAGTTAGCTCTCCTTGCCTCCTGATACTGTCTTAAGATATAAACTCTCAGCTACTACTCCAGAACTATGCTTGCCTGTCTGCTGCAATGCTCCCTACCATGATGGTCATGGACTCTAATCCTCTAGAATTATGAGCCCCAAATTAAGCACTTACTCTTATAAGTTACATTGCTAATGGTCATTATCATAGCAATAGAAAATTAACTAAGACAGAATACAAGGTACTGAACTTCATATTACAGTGTAAGAATTTGGAAAATGTTAACTATGCCATTCTATTTCATCTTACTGTACTAAAGCTTGTGTCATTTTAGGTTCACTTCTGAGGACTGTGAACTTCCCAGCTCTGGGTTCTTGGCCAGATTTAGAATACCAGACATGTGTTTTTCCTCCTATGGAGCAGACCTTAAATTCAAACAGAATGTGGCTCATTATTCTCAAAACATTTGGGCCATTATTGCCTTCACGGCATATCTTGCCATGCATGTTATTATTGTAGCTTGCAGGGTTGCTGACTTTTCTCCCTGAGCAGCCTGCCTAGCACCTTCTGGTACTATGAAAGCTAGCCAGCAGAGAAGCTTCCTAGTCATGTTCTCAAACTTTTAAAAATATTTTCTCCTGCTATAGGATTGCTTTGTAGGAGGGTGGGCATGATGATCTGTAATTCGTATTTCTAGGTTTTGCCAAGTGCTTAGCCCAGAATGGAAGCCTGTGAGATCATGCATGTTGCTCAACTCCTCCATCCCAAAAGAGAAGCCCCACATAAGCCTGAAATGGGGCTTAAGAGAAAAGTATAAAAGTGATTGATGTAGAGGTTCTTTAATAAATGTCATCCTCTGTTGTTATTTACTTTTAGAAATGCAATGGCTCCGTTTAGGACACAGGCAGACATTTTAGCATGACTGGTTTCTTTCTTTTACACTGAGACTATGGTAAGTCACTATTGCCCATGCTGTTGGCTCATTGACCACAGGTAGCCCTCTGTGTAATGGCTCCTGATTCCTGCACCTCTGTAAGAGCCAGGAGAAATCTGTAAGTCGCCTGCTGTGCTTCTTCAACGAGGATGAACACTTCCCTGAGTGGGTTCTGTTCACCCTGACTTTTGGCCGACCATCTGTTTGAAGGCTTGGGATATGACAATTGCAGGAAAAATGTGGTCCCTTCCTATAGATATCAGTGATCTAATGACAGCAGATGCCAAAGCATGACTGACAGTGTGCCTACTAACCTTCATTACGAAGAGAACCCGCAGATCCTAGTGCAGCAGAGGGGAAGGAGAAAAATAAAAGAGCATTAATTTAATTTGAGATAGAGGCAAAGTCAAATACTTTTTTCTGGAAGAATCCAACTTGGCTATTCCTCCGCTGATTCAGGCTTCAGGGGAAAAAATCTATACTTGTTCCACCCCCTCATCACCTCCCATTCACTTCTGAACTCGATGATGTCTTTTTCTAGTATCTGATGGAAGGGTTTGGCAAAGGCTGCCTTTCAAGAAAAAAAAATCATTACTGGGAAATATATGTAAGTCTTGCTTTGCCTGAAAAGGCGATTCACCAGACTGTAGTATGCCCTGTGATGAATGGTTTCCAGTTACCTACAAATTCAGAAAAGGGGAAATATGAAATTTTAGGTCTTTTATTGTAAGTAATATAACTCATGTTTCATATGTCAATAATTATCTGTGACTTTGCTTGGGTAATTATATCTTTTTATATCTCTAACCACTCATCATTCATCACTAGAATGCACCTGTCTGCAGATGTCGACATACAAAGGGTCAAAACTGACTTCAACACTTCACTTCAACCTTTTCTTTAAAGGACCTTAGCTTATTTTCAAAAATTTAGTTATGTATATATGAGGAAGGGGTAGGAGATTTTTCAAAGAAGATTTTTAGGAGAATTTTCTATAAATTAGCAGGCAGGTAGAAAAAAAGTACAAGGGAATTTACAACATGCAGAATAATCAACTAGTTGTATAGAAGAAAATAGGCCTTGTGTTTCTTGATTTTAGGTTCTAAAATCATGTAATATTGCATTGGGGGGGATGTAAACCAAAGGATGGAGAATTTGGAGATAAAACTCTTTCAATAGCTTGTGGTAATTTCATTTTCATACATTGAGTAAGATGAGCCTGACAGAAAAAGGTTCAATCTGTATGATGTTGTTTTCATGTCATTCTGGAAAAAAGTGCAAGTGCAGAAATCATTTGTTGGGGCTATGGTAGTGGCAGAGAGTCGACAGGAAAGAACATGGGTAACTTTCTAGGGTTGTGGGGTTGTTTTATATTTTGACTTTATATTTTATACCCCTGTGTTTGTTAATAAGATCCCATCAAACCTCTTACCAAAAAGACTGTTTCCATACATAAATTATTCCTAAAGGAGCATACTGAGTTTAATTATTTGACCAATATTACCAGTATAGGGAAGAGTCTCAGTTTACACACAGGTGACTTAGCCTTTACCACTGACAGACTGAGAAACATTTACCTGATAGGAAATTTGTTCTGGAGGATGATTTAATTGCACTCCCAAGTTCCAGACTCTCCCAGTCTAATACCTCACATGCTAAATGTGTTGAACTTACTTCTCCAGTTATATGTGTAGCTCTCCTTTGGATTATTATTTTATTTTAAAACAAAGAGTCATGTATATTCTAGCCTTGATCTACTCAGTGACTACATGACTATGAACCCCGGTTTCTGTGAAATACAGATAATCCTAAAGCTACTAAAATATTGTGAGAATAAGAGCCATGTACATATAAAGGATTCACTCAAGTTCTGGGCATGGGCAGGCATGTGAGCAGCATTAACTGTAACCATGTTCTTGCTTAGCAGAAGGAATGGGAACAGAGTGAAGGGGTGGAGGAGTGGGGGAGAGGCAGAAGAAAGAGAAAGAAGGAAGAGAAAAGCAGAAGCATGTGGTTAGAATAATGAGCTTTTAGCCAAGCCTTTCAGGGAGGTTTCCCAAGCATCTTTTCCTTTAATTTACATAGTTCCTATCCTCAATGCAATTAATGAATATGATAAGTCTCAGTCTGAAAGTGACTTTTAATCCTTTCCTCTACCCCAAGGCAAATGCTCCGGAAGCCACTTCCTCTGTTCTCTTTGCTGGCCCTTTGCTCAAACTTCTGACCTCTTTTCTGCATTAGCTAAACTCCTCCTCACCCCTTAACGAAAGGGCTTGACCACTGCTGTACCACTTCGACAGCTCTGATGCGTGGAAGGGAGCCCTTTGTCCTCTGCCTGCCAAATGGATGTTTCAACCCAATTAGATAATGTTGGAGCTGGATGTAAAATTCAAATAGACTACAGAGATGCTCTATTTTGTAAGTTATATCTGAAAAAAATCCCACTGATTTTTCTCTAGTTAATTTAACTGTCCTTATTTCAACTCCATAGGATATAGCCACTGGAACACCAGTCCAGAGAAAGCAGCATACATAGAAGTTCATTTTCAGTATGGTTGATCTTTTCAAGTTTAATAGTCAATAAATACAAGCACGAAGTGACAGCTGTGTCATTACAAATGTAAACACACCCATAACCTTACCCAGAGGCAATTTTAAACAGTCTTGGAAACACCTCCTACTTTCATTATGCCTGGATTATTCTCATGCAATTTACCTTTCACTTTCATTTATTGTTTCCTATCTAGGCACCAGGGCCATCCAGGCAAGGTACTAAAATACTTATTTCAAAAGCCAGCAGGATGGCTCAGTGGGTAAAGTTGATTGCTGCCAAGCCTGATGACTCCAGTTCGATCTCCATAATCCACACGGTGGAAGGAAAAAACTGCAATAATTATCTCTAATGAAACATGCTTTTAAAATCATAATAAAGAGAGGAAAAATATAACTTTCATATAATTTTCTATATAAGAAAATCCAGCTCCAACTAGCATTTTATGTGTCATGAATTACCATTTTTCCTGGCTTCCTAAGTCCCAGATATGCTTGAACTGGCGATCTATCAAGTGTGAAACTCTGGGCACAGGTAATCCTGAGAGAAAGAGCCAACCCCTCCCAAAGAAGGAGTATGTTCCATTCCCCCAATGATCCATTTCCTTAGTTACACAGTCAAGGTCACTTTTGGTGTTTTCTTTGTGACATGGTGCTTTTGATTATATAGACTTCTATCAGTTTGCTGTGCCTTTGTTCTGTGATGGTGTGATAAGAATAAGGGAAGAATCAGTTTCCTCATGCATAGTGCCAGGGGGAGGGTTAGAAATTCCTCAAATGAACATCTGGAGTTCTGGATGAGTGCTAAGTGAGATGCCCTCTAGAAGGTTGACCTTCTGTGTCTCTCTGATCAAATATCCTTGCCCCCTTTCAGGAGGAACTTCAATGTCCTTTCAGTATGTTGAAATTTTGTTAATGTGTTCATGTGTGTGCTGGTGCACATGTTCATGTGTGTGGGCACACAGGTGTACATGAGTGTGGACACTAACAGTCTACTGCCAGTGTCATTACTGAGCCCCAGGGATCTACCTGTCTCCACCTACAGAGCTCTGCCATTAGAAGTGAGTACCCACATGCCCAGCCTTTTATGTGGGTAACTTGGGGCCTCACGTTTACCAGGCAAGTGTTTTACTGGCTGCAGTATCACTACCAGGCCGTCATGTTGGTATTTTTATCTTGATAAAATACAGGGCAGTGTGGTAGCTGCCTTCCTTGCCGGTGTGACTGAACACATGACAGAAATGACTTAAGGGAGAAAGGATTTATTTTGGTTCATGGTTTAGAGGGCACAGCCTGCCCTAGCAGAGAAGGGGTGAGGGAAGGACTCAGGACAAAACCAGCTCCTATTCAAAACAGCGGCAGCTTACAGCTTGGTTGCTGACAGCTCAACCAATCAGAGAACAAAGACAACTCCAGACAGAAACAACCAAAGTATAACCCTCAAGGGTCCAACCCAGGATCCTCCTCCTGTCAACTCCTCTAGTTGCACCACAAGCTGAGGACTGACTGTCACAGACACGTGAGCTTGTGGGAGAATTACCATATTAGAGCCATAATGTGAAGGTTGAAGTGTAAGTGTCTCATACAGGCCCAGGTGCTGAAGACTTATTCTGAAGCCTCACACTACTGTGGGATGCTAGAGCCTTTCAGAAGCAGGACCCAGAGGAAGTGGAGTCACTGAGGGCACACCCTTGAATAGGACAGCAAGACCTCAGTCTCTTTCTCTTTCTCTTTTTCACTTGACCACACAAGCAGATTTTCTCTGCCATACCATATTCTTCTCTTCTTCCACCATGATAGGCCCAAAAGCAACAAGGAAAACCGATTATTGGTTGACACCACAAAACCGTGAGCCAGGATAAACCTCATTTTTCTCCATCACTTCTTTATCTCAGGCATTTGTTACAGTCAGAGAAACCTGAATGACATGGAAAATGTTGGCATAATTCAACCTTTGCTTGCAGGAAGTAAGCTTCATAATGTGTTAATTGCTTATGCTGAGTGGGAAGCTGTAAGGTGAACTGCGTCTATTTTAAGTAAAGTAGGTGGTTTAAATGACTACATTTCAAATAAAATTTCACTTCAGTAGTTCTCTAAATCTTTCTCTAAATGTTTCCATTATGGTTGGTAAAACAGACTAATAAACAGCTCTCCCTAAGGCTGATCATGCTCTGAGAAGAAATGAGAGGCCATCCTGAGGGTCTGGGATGTTACTATTTATTTTAGAAGTTTATACACATTATCTTCTTTTAAGTGTGCATTTGAGCACCATCAGATATTCGTTCTCTCAGAGAAACCAAGGAACTCATAACAGCTTATCTACAGCCACACCATCTTCCCGCTAATCCACCAGCCCAAGACTGCATTAATAGTTTATATTCTGTGCCTTTATATACATCATGTCAACATAGCCTCCATGTTTATTATAGCATTAAGCCATCATATAGGTCAAGCCGTTTAGATGACACAGTGATAACTCTCTCCCTTTTGTTGTTAAAGCCCCCCACATTCCAGTGGAAGATCACACATCCAAGAATATTTGGGCAGCACAAATTGGTCTTGTTAGGTTTTGAAAACAAAACAAAAAGAACACAAAGTTGTGTGGATAGTGGTGGAGACTGGATCTGGGAAAATAGGCAAAGGGATAGTGAATATGATCAAGACTCTCAAAAACCTAATAAAAAATTTTAACAACAGCTTCAGGTTATTGTTTACCCAGAAAATTACCTGTGAAAAGCAGCTTAGAGTGAAAGTGAGGACAAGTTTAGTTTGCTGTCGGGAAATGTCTAGACTACAGAATTCCGTATACTGTATCGGAGAGATGACTCAGTCACTAAAGGTGCTGGCCAACAAGGCTGAGGACTTTAGGCTCCACACGGGAAGGAGAGAACCTGATTCCTACAAGTTGTCCTATTAGCATGCAATGGGTGTATGTATGCTGGCTCTCTCTCTCTCTCTCTCTCTCTCTCTCTCTCTCTCTCTCTCTCTCTCTCTCTCTCTCTCAACCATCTCCCCCCTCTCTCTCCTTCCCTCCCACTCTCCTTCCCTCTCCCTCCCTCTCCTTCCTCTCTGTCTTTCTCTCTGTCTCCGTCTCTCTATCTCTGTCTGTCTCTGTCTATCTATCTATCTATCTATCTATCTACCTATCTATCTATCTACCTATCTATCTATCTATCTATCTATCTATCTATCTATCTATCTATCTATCTACCTACCTACCTATCTATCTATCTTGGCCTGGAATTTACTGAGCAGGCTGTTCAGTGAGCCCCCGAAATCTTGCATTATCTGCTTCCCCACTGTTGTGATTACAATTGCACACTGCCACACCTGGATTTTAACATAGACTCTTGATCTAACCAACTGAGGTCTCCATGCTTTTAAGGCAAGTACTGACTATGCCACCTCCTGAACTCCCACATAGACAAAATACTATATGACATAAAATGGTATGATATTAATTATAGTAATGATTTATGTACCAAATAGTGTATCAAAATAGTTATAGCTCCTGGATCAGAATTTTGAATGAAGTGGGTTTGTCAAATGACTGCAATTTTACCAGTTATCTAGAGAAAGCCCAAAGCTAAAAGTTGTAGTCTACTCAGAGAAGACACAAGGTAAAAGCTAGGAATGGGGCACAGGAGAGGTCTGTACATTGGACAATTAAATCCAGTCACCTGTAGTAGGCAAAGCAGATGCATTAGCAGTGACAACAGAAAGGGAGAGAGAGGGATGGAGCCAGAGCCAAGGGAGCAGAGCTGACGATCACAAGGCACAAAGCACACTGTTGTTCCCTGCACACTCGTTTTAGAAGCTCTGAGAACAGCCCTGTTTGAGAAGTGATAGACGTTGGCTTTGGCAATGAAGTCAGTTATTCAAGACCCTAAAATAAAAATATGCTGGAAATTTTGTTCAGGGTCAAAATTTTCCCTCTAAAACCCAGATTTCCTTTACTCCAATTTATTATTGGATAGGGAGCCATTTGGTCATCTTCCCCATTATCTGTGTTTTATTCACTTCTGTGAAGATGAATCTTTGGCATCTAGTTTTCAGTTTCTCTCATTTTGCTGAGAGCACAAAGCCAGTGCTCTGATTATCACTTTTTTGATGCCTTTTAATTGGAAAGACACATTTGCACAGAAGACCGCATCCACAGTCGGCTGTGTAACACACACATTTTGTGCATTCTCACTTCCAGCTTTCTTTTTCTCTCATCTAGGCATCCTTGTTATGGTCCACTCTTTGACCTTAGGTAAAGTCATATGGATGGAAACTCTTTCAACCCACTTGAGTGAGTGTTTGGGGATTGGGGAAATTCCCTGATGGTACCAAACGATGTTTGCATGGATAGTTTAGACTAGCAAGGCAGACTGTGTTTCACAAAGGCTCAGTTCTCTCATGGAAGTATAAATGAAGCCAGAGTCTTTATATGAATAGATCTGTGTCCATGTCCCAATAAAACTTCATAGAGCCTGTTATTTGAAATAAAACAACTTATGCAATTTTTTTTCTAAGCTGAGAATTGAACCCAGGACCTTGTGCTTACTAGTCAAGCACTCTACCACTGAGCTAAATTCCCAACCTAAACTTATGCAATTCTTATGACTTGTTTAAAGATGTAAAATCATTTTTAATTCGCAGGCTATGCAGAAGCAGGCAGTGAGCTTCATGCTCCCCTGCTCTGGACCACACAGCACCGAGCTGCTTTTCTCAAGGGTAAATCATTGGAGCCTCCAAGCCAGCTGTTTCCCTACATTCCAGAATAATTGTTCCTAGCTCCCAATTTCCCAGCTCTTGATTACCTATAGAAGTCCTATACACTGTGATAATTTCAATTTCCTTGCATTCCTGCAGTCCTTCCCCTGGGCATCCCAGGATGAGGAAAGGTGTCTCAGTCAATTACCAAGCTAGTGTCTAATCTAGAACAAGAGTATTGTTTTCTCTTGGTAAAATTTCATTATTTAAACATGTCAGTCTTTGAAGAGATTTTCTAATTAAACTAATTTAAACAACTAACATGGAATTGTTAAATAACATATTTGAATTTCATTCAAATGATTTTTCAAATACTTCGTTCTATTTTTTACTTCTTGGGAATGTGTTCAAACAAGAAGATAACATTGGCCAGTAAATTACAAGATAGACAAACGTGTGAATTCAGATCCTAACAATTACACACTAGTGCCTGTGGTTGTGAGTACCACACATTCTTTTTAGTCACTCAGCAAATATTTGCACATGCCAGGCACTATCCTGAAGTGAGAGAATTTTTTACATCTATGTTGAGAAACAGCAAGAACTAGAACATTTTCAAGAGCCACAGGGGCAAACAAGAGTCATTTACTCCATCGTATGTGATATTCTTAACATCTGTCACTTGTACTACCTGACCATGGAATATAAGCAAGTATAGGATGAAAATGTGCTTTGCATGCTCTAAATGGTGTGGAATCCAACCCATGGGATTTGTAAAACAAGATGGTGAGCTACACTGAAGTTCTGTTATCAAGACTAAATGAAATATCATATATAGGAATTAGCATAATTCTCAGGACATACCAAATCCTTATCAGAGGATAGGTTTGCTTTTTGTTCAATTTGTTTCTTACTGATAAATTTGTGTCTTCCCAGAAACATTGTAGCAATTTTCTACTACAACATTTCTTAATCATACTTAGCATTGAACTAAATTTATTTCTTAGTCATACTTTACACTGACTAAATAAGCAGTATGTTCTCATGGCTATACTTCACACTGTGGGCAAAACAGAGGTATGTAAATGAAGGTCCTTCCTGTGACTTTTTTTTTTGGTCAAACATCTATTACTACTATTATGATGCAGCTTGAAAAGACAATCTTGTGAAAATTATGTTACTGATGCTTGTTGACTGATTTTGTAAATTTTTTTGTGTCTATTTAGATATGACTGGTGATGGCATTTACTTCAGTTCTGAGTTGCTCAGTGGACTGTGGATTGAGTGAACCATATCCTTTCCCATCATGATACACAACAGAAAGGCTCTCCACTTGTAGGTATTTTTTATTCAGCTTTATTTATATGATTATGTAATTGAGATCTGTTTTTAAAGTATAAATTTACAATGAAAATTGTCCACCGGGTTGATAGTATAAAATGTGATTGTAATTAGTCTCTCAGTTTCAAACCATTGTAAGATGAAGGCATACCTTAAAATACACCTGCATTAAATATGAATAAATCAGTAGGGTGCTGTGATAGCTGATCTTGGTTGTCAACCTGACACATCTGGGGAGATGAAAAGCTCAATTGAGGAACTGCCTCCATCACATTGACCTATGGGCATATCTGTGGGGTATTTTTATGATTAATATGATGTCAGAGAGTCCAGGCCACTGTGGGTGGTACCATTCCTAGGCAGGCAGACTTAGGTTATATAAAAAAGATAGCAATCCAGTGGGCAGCATTCCTCCATGGTCTCTGCTTCAGTTCCTGCCTCCAGATTTCTGCCTTAAGTTCTTTCTTTGGATTTCCTAGATGATAGACTACAACTTATAAACCAGATAAACCCTTTCCTTTCTCAGACTGCTTTTCGTCAACTTTTGTCATAGCAACAGAGCCTCATACTAGGAAATTTACTTCTGTTAACTGAATATAAAAAGCCATTGGAAAATTTCAGTATCTTCTGGTTCTTTATTACCATATAACTACAACTGAGATAAGTCTGCCTTTTAGCTAGTTTAATACTTTGAAGCAGTTTAATTTTATTCCAACAAGACATTCATGTGCTTCTACTTACCCACATCCTATTGATAACTGGTGGATTGTATCTACAGTGTTGTAAGAGGGAAATTGTACTCTGAGGACTATAATTGTAGTTTTGGCTTCATTTATCATCCAATTAGTCTGCTGTTCTCCAAGCTTTGGATTTCTCTGAAAAATGAAAGAATCATAAAATAATAATTTCTCCTTCACCTAAATTCCTAACACTACTCTGACAGTCAAATGAAGGAATGAATATGAAATTTTGATTTAGCTGTAAGACTCAAGTTTTAGGGGCAGGAGATGTTGCTTAGATAGTGGAGTGCTTACCTACCATAAACAAGGTCATGGGTACCATTCCCAGCACTACCTCGACTGGCATCATAAGGCATGCCTGAAATCCCAGCACTATGGAGGTAGAGGCAGAAGAACCATGTATTCAAAGTTACCCTGTGTAGTGAGTTGAGGACCAACTGAGACTACAGACGATCCTATCTCAAAAAAAGAAAGAAAAGAAAAGAAAACTAAGAAAGAAAGAAACAAAACAACAAAATGAGTTTTATCTGCTGCTAATTTACAAGTGGGGAGAGGGAAAGAGTTGTAACCACCACGTTTTAAAATATTTAAAATAATAGAGCTTCATATTTTGTATACTACCCACCTAAAAGATACATTATTAAAGGAACAATTTGTGGTCCATATTCATTTCATGCATATGAGAAAATACATAAAAATATGAGTTTTTCAATGTCAAGAAAATGCCAGAGAAAAACACTCAAAAGAGCAAAGATCTAGTTTTTTCATTTTTTTTGAGATTATGATATAATTACATCATTTTCCCTTCCCTTTCTTCCCTCCAAGCCCTCTCTTGTACTCCTTGCTCTCTTTCAAACTCATGGCCTCTTTTTCTTTAATTTTTGTTATGTACATGTATTGTGTGTGTGTTCCTAAATATATAAATACCACCTTCTCTGTTTGTATAATGTTACTCATATGTATATGTTTCCAGAAATGGCCACTTGACTGAAAATCTCTGAGGTCGTTTAGCCCCATTGCTGTGTGTTTTTGAGGGGGTGGCCAAGCAAAGCTGCTCGCCTTGTGACTGAGAAAGCATTTAGCCTCTCCGACCTTTAGTGTTCCTGTGTGTGTAATGGAACTGGTAATAAGACACTTTAACTTATCACACAGTGTGGATTGTAGAAGTTAATATAAATAGGCAAGTAGCTCACTGATCCCGTTAGAGAGTGCTTAGTGCTCAGTGCTTGGGGAACATAGAATCACCATCAGGGGAGCAGTCCCTAAGATCAGAAAGCTCCAAAGTCCTGAGTTCATTGACTGTAGAACCTAGAATGGTCATTGAATCTTTTGACATCTCCATTTCTGAGAAATAAAATGGAGATAATTGCATTCTACTCCATGATGCTTTTGTTAAGATGACTTAAGCAAGCCTCTGAGGAATACTCACAGCTACAGCCTTAACTAGAAATTTTAAAGATATAATAAAAATTATAACATAGTATAATTTTCAAGTAGAAATCAGATCTCTTGACTTTGAAAGTGTTCTTGCTATATACTATATTTAGGAGATTTTAAGAAAGCTGTAACTGATTACATGATTTCTTTTCTCAGATATGTAAATCTTAAATTTTATTATTTATATAAGTTTGGGGACACATGTACCATAGTGTCCCTATAGTGGAGTCCGTTTTCTCCTTCTACCATGTGTGTCCCACAGATCAAGGTCAAGTCTTTAGTCTTGTTGGTATGAACCTTTACCTGGTGCACCACCTCATCCATCTTGCATATTGAGTTTTTGTTTTTTCTTTTTAAGATAGCAAGTAATACAAATCAAGTTACAAATTGCAAACATACCTTGAATATTTAATATTAATATTGTAAATATACCATATAAAAAATAAAATTGAGCCAGGCATGGTGATGCATGCCTGGAACCCCAAAATATTAGGGAGGCTCAGGAAAAGGGACTTCCAGGCCAGCCTAGATTACATAGAGATTATCAGGTTAGCCAGGACTATATTTTAAAACTGTATATCAGAAGGCTGACAGGTCTGGTGTGATCACTCAGTGGGTGAAGGCACTTGTGGCCAGACCTAGGGAACTGAGTTCATTCCCAAAAACCTACACAATGAAAGGAGAAAACTGATTCCCACAAGTTGTCCTCTGACCTTTGTAAATATGTTGAGGAACGTGGGCCTGTACACGCACACACACACACACACACACACACACACACACACACACACACACAC
>CABHPR010146878.1:20590-50952 GCA_902168415.1 Peromyscus melanophrys
CACACACACACACACACACACACACACACACACACACACACACACACACAGGAAAAGTGATATACAGACAGACAGATGAGTGATAGATGTATGCCTATCAGAGATTGTAAGCAGGAGAGCCATGTTTTCTTTGTTATTAAGTTTGGGTTGTTACCACACTTCAAACTGTTCATTTCTTTTGTTGTTCAGGAGAGGAAAAAAGGGAAGAAAGGAGGTAAAATGTAGACCACATCACAAAACTAAGGAAAAAGAGGGCTTAAACTTTCACTTTCCTAATCATACACTCAGCATCGGATATTAAACGTGTCTTGTTATGAACAAACATCCAATATTGTCCTCTGGGCTTGCGTTGGATAAAATTCAGTAGTTCATAATGGGTGGCATTTTCCAAATGAGTCATGATTTGTTCCCAAGGTGGGAAGTGCTGATAACGAGGGTGGTAACAGAGCCAAGCTCGTGAACCCACGCTTTGTGTCCATGTCTGTAGTTCAGCAGTTGCCAACCTGAAGGCTCTCACTCACGCCAGAAAGCCATGGCCTGTCCCTGCACATGTTAATTATAAACCACCTGAAACAGCCAAACAGTGTTTGGTTTTGCCACCTCTGGATCCACCCACATTACCAGCCAGAGAGTTTCACATGTAAATTCCATCTGACTTTTATTTCAGGTCATGATGTTATCTGTGGCTTCTGTGTGTGCTCTGTCCGTCTTGTTTGTTTTTTCAGTAGAGTTTTCCATGAAGAGAGCTGTGGTGGTTGTGGAGGAAGCTGCTGAGAATAATGGCTCTGGGGATATAGTCGTATGCACCATGGCCATAGTATGTGGCCACTGCTTCACTATCTCTAAGTAGGGACCGTGTAAAGAGATGTCATTGGTCTATTTTCCCTACTCCCTGTCCCTCTCCACATTTACAGTCTCTTAGTGTTCAAAGCATTCACATTTTACTGTCTCATTAGACATTAGGCTATAATGAAAAGAATAAGTGGGGTCATTAGTTTGGAATACCAGCCTTATTAAATAGAGTCTCGTGGATTCCTACTTATTTTTACTGTTTTATTGGCCATTCTATTTGTGATGTTTTCCCTAAAGTTTATTTGTGACTTTAGAAGTTTCCCTCTGTTTAAATTAAATTGATTAAAATGGGTTTCAATCTAATACTTGTTTTCTTAAAAAAACATCTCTAAAAACACACACACAAAAATCAATGAAATGTGTCACTCAGTGTAGAAATGGACAGAGCTCAGTGAAGACATGGGGTGTTCAGACTTTGAACTCTAATGTAAATTGGAGAAAGAAAGTAAATAAAATCTTTATCAGTAGGATTTAAAGAATTGGTTGAAAAGATGTAGACATAATTAAGCATAGTGTTATCATGGGAGAGGAAAGGGAAGATGGCATAGTGCTAACATGGGAGAGGCAAAATGAATCTCTTAATGTGAGAACCTACTAAGTGGCTGGATATGTGGCTCAGACTGTAGAATACTTGCCTAGCATGTGTCACTCCTTGGGTTCAATCCCCAGCATGGTATGTGAGTACCTGGAAGGTAGAAACAGGAGGATCAGAAGTTCAAGATCACCCTCAATTTCACAGCCAGTTCTAGGACAGCCTAAGTGAACCTCCTGATAGTAGAACTGACAAGCTCTGCATTCCCTGAAAGGTATATGGGGAGCTCAAGTGTGGGCTGTCAATCTTTTTGCCTCTTTGCTGAATTCTTCTTAAAAGCACTTTAACGTAGTACCTGTCATGACCACACATGTGGTGCATCAATCAAACTCCTGTTCTATCTTGCAAACTCGGTTTACAGACTTTGTCATCTATGGAAACTCTCTCAGTCTTCCTCTTAAACCTGGCTCTTCCCTCCTATGTTTCCCTCTCTGTGATATGTCCATCCCTCTATTGTATATCAAGCTCCGTTATTTTACAGTGACTGATACACAAATCATCTGTCCTGTTACTCTGTTGTCTTATTGAAGTCAGTCTCTGTCTTCATTATTCTTGTTTACCAATGTCTTTCAATGTGCACTTACTGATTAAATTCATGATGCCAGTGAACATCCTGTGACCTTAGAGTGAACAGAAAATAACTTTGTTTGATATGGTTCAAATATTTCTAGGAAAGTCTTTGATATGGATATTATCTATAAATTATTATTAATCTAAATCTAAACATTTATAACCAAGAAAATAAAAAAGTCTCCTTCAACATATCCCAGGTTTATATCCCATCAACTAATTTTAGTAAGAGATTTTAAGTGTCTTAAAATGTTTAAGTCAGCTGGACTTGGTGGTTTATACCTACAATCCTATCACTTGAGAAGCAAAAGCAAAAGAATCAAGAATTCAAGGGCATCTTCAGCTACATAGCCAGTTCCAGGTCAGCCTGGCCTACATGAGACCCTGTAGTCAAAAGTTTTCTTCAGTCCTGCCTATCAGTCCCACAGCTGCTTATAAAACAATCACTCAGAGACTTAATATTATTTACAAACTGTATGGCCTATGGCAGGCTTCTTGCTAGCTAGCTCTTATGGTTTAACTCAACCCATAAATATTAATCTATGTATCACCATGTGTTCTATGGCTTTACTGGTCTGCAGGCATGTTGTTCCTTGGGCAGCAGGATGGTGTCTCTCTGCCTCTGCCTTTCTTCTTTCCTGTCTCTCTCCTAGGATTTCCCACCTGCCTCTAAACTGTCTTGCCATAGGCCAAAGCAGCTTATTTATTAACCAATGGGAACAACATATATTAACAACTTACAGAAAGGCATCCCCTAGCACTTTGCCTTTTCTAACTAATCAAAAAGTAAGGTTTTAGCTTTAATATAGTAAAATTATATATAACAGTTATCAAGAAAGAATTATAGTTACAATATCTAGTCTATTTGTATTTGTGAAAATTAAAGAAAATATTCTATCATCTATTCTAAAGTTTCATATCTAATTTATCTTTTATCATAACCAAGGAGAATTATAACTATAACTATTTAGTCTTCAACTACATCAAAGACCCCAGAAGGATATAATATTACCTAAGTAAATGGGAAGTGCATTGTAAGCAACTTCCAAAAATCTAGAATGATAGAGACAGCTGGCTGCCTGGTCAGTCACCCAAAGTTCCTGTGCAACATTGGGGCATCCATCTTCAGCCTATAGGTCTAGAGATTTTTTAGTCATGTCTCCCTGTGTCCTGTAGAATATCTGGCAGTCTCCTCTGTGAAGCAGGAAACTGAAGGACCATCTCGCCTTGTTTTGGCAAAATTTAGTGGTCATTTTTCCATGGGTCCTGCATGTCCACTCTATACAATATTTTGTCACTCAATCCGGGCAAGAACAGTTTCTTGCCCAAATGGCCAGTCTGCCAAGAAGAAGACAAACTCCAAATGGAGTGTCTTCGATGCCCATCTTCCTCTTTGAAGTAAATCAATGCTGCCAGAAGTAGACATGTCTCATTGTCCAGGAAAGTCTGTTTTTAAAACATTTTAAATGCCATATTCTGTAGGTCTTTGAAGTGTTTCAAGATTACCTACTTAATTGAAATATATCTATGTATATCTAGAAAACTTAACTAACATAACTATAAGTTTGATTATCATGAATGACTAATTATTAATCTGTATTTCTTTTTTATTTTGTAATTTAATTTAATTTTACATATCAGCCATGGATATGTTCCCTGTCCTTCCTCCTCCCGCCCCACCCCAAACCCCCCAGGCCACCCCCTATTCCCATCTCCTCCAGGGCAAGGACTCCCCTGGGGATTCAGCTCAGCTTGGTAGATTCAATCAAGGCAGGTCCAGTTCCCTCCTCCCTTCACCCATGCTGAGCAAAGTGTCCCTGCATAGGCCCCCGGCTCCAAAAAGCCAGCAGAGATCCACAGCCAGGACCCAGGTGGAGCTCCAGGAGTCCAATTGGCAAGAAAGAGGAGGGATTGTATGAACGAGAATTGTTGAGACCATGATTGGAAAAAGCACAGGGACAAATAGCCAAACTAGTGAAAACACATGAACTATGAACCAATAGCTGAGGAGCCCCCAATTGGATCAGGCCATCTGGATAAGTGAGACAGGTGATTAGCTTGAACTGTTTGGGAGGCCCCCAGGCAGTGGGACCAGGACCTGTCCGTAGTGCATAATCTGTATTTCTTAATTATGCATTACAATTTCAAATGAGCTACACAAACATAATACTTTAAACAAGAGTAGAAATACACATACAATATAACAAAATTAACTTTAAATTTGTATCAATAAACTAAAATCCATAGCAATGTAAAACATTTTAAACAAGTTGTTGCTCTTTAAAAGTAGATTCAATAATCTGCTCTTTTATCCCATCATATCTATACTACCCCCTTTCTTTTTTAGAAAGAGATCATATTTATAATCAACACCAAATAAAAATAAGCATTTATAAACAATATTTTGGGAATTTGGGTGTAGCTTTTCATACATACTACTTCCTGCTGATTGGGGATACTGAGAAAATTAAGAATTATAGTTAAATCTTGGCTGTAGTCTGTGAAGATGGATCATCTCAGCCAGTTGCTTTGAAGTTGATTTTGGATTTTGGATCATCTGGGCCATGGCTCTCATTGAAGACCATTCAGGGGGTCTTGGCTGATCAAACCATATTAACCTGGAAGCAATCTACAAGTTCTCATCTTCTGTGGAAACAAAAGCAGAACCTCTTCTCCAAAGCAGCATATCCTCAGACAAAAATTTTGAAGTCAAGATACCTTCAAAATATAGATATTGGTTTAACTTAGTAGCCTTTACAATCAAATGTCTTTCTGCTGTTAAAAATCCCAAAGACAATATAATCCAGACTCTCTGTGTGATTTCCATCTTTATGTGGCTTATTTTTTATATTACTTTTACTATTACTTTAAAAACCTAATCTTTTAAAACTATCTATTTCTTTATATAACTGTCTATCTTCTTTTTTCTCTCTCTTCCAAGCCTACATACATTTTTACATACATTGTAAACCATTTAGAGGTTTATTCCATTTGAATCTGTCTTTTGTAAATCTATAATCCTTCTCTGACCAGGAGAGAGATGTTAAAATGCATGGCTAGGATGAAAAGCTGTAGCCTTGGCTGCTGACTGTACCCCACTCAGCTTCCCAACATGGCCGAGGTACCCAGGAGAGTCACACTTACCTTGCTAACTCTGGGATCCATGCTGCCATTAGGTAGTGTGCAACTGGCCCATAAACCCTTTTTGTCTGTATGAGTAAAGACTAAATACACCATGCAGTGTGCTGTGCAGCTTAGAGACACCTCTGTGTACTGAAGCAGGAAACCACCATGCTGCGTTTAAGCCCAAATGCTGCAGCATCTCATGGCCTGCATGAGACATGAAGTAGAAAGCTGTTTTTGGCTCTGTTTTAGAATCTCTTATTAAGTTCTCTCAGGTTTTAGGTAGAAACTCGAACCAACACGTTGGGCAGCCAAATGAAGCCAGAAGTTTCTCGGGTCTCACTTGCCCCCCTTCCCCCATGCAGTCCAGACAAATCTCTCTCATCTGTGGTCCTGCAGCTACTCAGACCCAAGTAAACACACAGAGGCTTATATTATTTACAAGCTGTATGACCTATGGTGGGCTTCTTGCTAGCTAGCTCTTATAGTTTAACTCAACCCATAACTATTAATCTATGTATAACCATGTGTTCCATAGCTTCACTGGTCTGCTAGCATGTTGCTCCTTGGGCAGCAGGCTGGCATCTCTCTGCCTCTGCCTTTCTTTCCTGTCTCTCTCCTTGGATTTCTTGCCTGCCTCTAAGCTGCCTTGCCATAGGCTAAAGCAGCTTATTTATTAACCAATGGGAACAACATATGTTCACAGCATACAGAAAGACATTCCCCAGCAAGACCCCATCTCAAAAACTCACAAGAAAGGAGGCTGACAGAGATGGCTCAGCAGTTAAAAGCACATGCTGCTACCCCTGAGGATCCAAATTCAGTACCAACATCCACATCTCAGGCTCATAAGCACCTGTATGTAATTCCAGCTCCAGAGGGACAGAAACCATCTGCTGGCCTCCATGCACATGCACTCACATGCACATACTCCGCATGGCCATATACACATGATTAAAAATAAGTTGTTTTTTAAAAAAATCAAAAGAAAGGTAAAAGTAAATGTAGAGTTGACTCTGCTACCTTCTCAGTTTATCATAAGCATATTATTTTTAGAATCAGCCTCTCAACAACCTTATAGTTTCCAACTTCATGTTAGCTTAGAACATAATGATTACCTCTAATCAAATTTCTAAGAAAATAGTTTTTAAGGTTTATTTCACCATAATAATTATTGAATTTATTGTAATTGCTTTTGCCCAACACTTCCAAAATGAGATCATCATGAAGTATTATTAGTCATTTAATTTATGTGCATATGCACATGTGCCTGAGTGTGTGTACAGTGTCCATGCAGATAAGAAAAGGGTATCAATACCCTACACAAGAGCTACAAATGGTTGTAAGCCATCATGTGGGTGCTGAGAACTGAATCCAGGTCCTCTGTAAGAGCTATATGTACTGTTAACTATCTAAGCCATCTCTATAGCTCCCCATAAAATATTTTTAAAGTACACATATGAAAACAGCTATTTGTATGTATAAACATTCATATGCTAGAGAAAAAGCATGTGTATGCTTTATCTAAATACTTAAAATACATATTTCATATGTCCAAGAAAGAATCATACTAATCTGGTTTTCTAAGTGTGGACAATGTATATGTTAGGGATTTTTAAACATCCGTGTTTGTCTGAGCTATTTATTTTAAAATACAGTTAGAAATAACAGAACTAAAACAAAAAAAGATCCTACAGCAATGAATAAGAAACTAAATACCACATAGAGAAGGACTTAAAATTGTTCAGTGCATATTATCAAATTGTACCATTCTACAGTTTTGACAACAAAGACCACTTATTCCATTAACATGATGTTTTTTCTTTATATGCGTGGCAGGGAGGGGAGCATACATGTATCATGGTGCACCTGTGAAGTTGAGGAGACATTTGGGAATCCATTCACTCCAAAAGGTTTCTTGAACTGGAACTCAGGTCCTCAGACTTGTGTAGCAAATGCCTTCACATTGTGAGCCCTCTCACCTGCCCTAAAATGGTGCTTTCAGGCTCAGAAAGCCCCCTGTCATTTACTGTATACCAGTCATATACAGTGAAGCCAGTCTGAGCTGATAAGTTCAAACTATTAAAAAGCAAAAATTACTTCAAGCGTCTCAGCCACCCTACATGGGTATAGATAGGTAAGTGGATGGACTAAGCTAACAAAGACATTTTTAAGAGAGGAAATTGGGCTGACAATGTGCACTGGTATTCAGTGTGTGAGATATTTTAGATTGACATGCATCCAGTGCAAAGAGGTAATCTTGAATGAATTATATATGAAGAATATTCATCTGGTTATGTAAGCAGAAATATAAGAGTCATGTAGGCGTTAGCACACTGTTAAAGCTTTGCATGCTCAAGTAGTTTGAGAGGTATAGCAAGAATAATTCAATAATACAAGGAACTGTGTTTTTATTATTCCCAGTGATGATACTTGGCAAGGCTCTGGGTTGTTTCCTAATAGTATTTTCAGTTTGTATTTAATGTGCTTCAAGTTTAAAATGTTTTATTGACTGGTTTTAACATATTTTTTACTAAAGGACCTAGAGTTGTGCATTGAAATTGGATAGCAATGTCCACCATCTACCGAGTTTGTGACTATGCAGTGAGGTGTCTTAGACATTCAGTCATTTGTTATCACAAAGAGAAGATGCAAACTGCATGAAGTACACTGTATAGGTAGCCAGGAAAAAGCATGTGAAAAGCAAGGGAACAGAATGTGTATATGTGTCCACCTGTGTGTGTCTGTGCTTGTGTGTGCCTGTATTTTGTGTGTGTGCATGTTCGTGGTTATGTGATTGTGTGTGCATGTGTGCATAAGGTGAGTGTGTGTATATGATGTTTGTGTGTATATGTTAGTCTGTTTGTGTACGTGGAAAAAGAAATATTAAATACCTGTATTCCTTTACAACTGGTAATATATAAACATTATTTTTCTTTTTAATTAATTTATTTATGTATGTGTACATGATGGGGGATGCAGATGTCATAACACAAGTGGAGATCAGAAGACAACTTTATGGAGTTGATTCTCTACTTCCAAGTTTAGTTGGGGTCTGAGAATTAAATCTAGATCTTCAGGTTTTACAGAAAACACTTTTACCTGCTGAGTTATCTCAGATGACCCGTCTGGGTTTATTTGTCTTATAGCTGTATTGGGCATCACCCATGCTGGACTACTGCTCCACAATGGACACACAGGCACACCAATAAAGGTGACTTGAAACAACTGCATCTCCTTTTTATAAGTGAAAGAATCCATGCATGTAACTTTCTTCCAAGTGTCACTTCACATTATAAAACTTGCACTATTACTCACTAAACTTCAGATGCTAATCATATCCAAATAAGTGTTTCAGCATGGTACTCACGTCTTGTTTTTTAAAGGGTACATATATTTCCATGATTGCTCTATTTATCCTAATATTTAGAACTGTTGTAGAATCTAAAGTAGAAATCCTCAGGACTTTCATGATGAGATTGTACTGAAAAGAACTGTTATGGTGACTGGAGGCAGACAGAAAACCACCAGTGAGGAAACCCTGCCAACTTCATAACAACAACAAAACAAATTGGGCAATTGATTTTGTTGTCTAGTCAAAGTTCAATTCCTGTCTGTGCTGAATCATGGAGTTAATACCACATACTGAGTTTTTATTACCCAGTCAGAAAACAGAGCTATGCAAATAGGGCTATTGATCTGTACACATTCCTGAATCTGAAGTGTAATTTGGGATGTATGTTTAAAAGCTTATGTCAAAGCAACAGTTCAAACACTGGAAAAACAAGTGATCAGCCACTTTGCTCTACCAGGCCAGTTTTCTAACAGGAGGGTTAATCAATCATTTTTAGTGATTTTGAGATGCAACCTAATGATCTCTTTATTAGGCTTAGCAAGTCAAGTAAGTGTCATACTTATTCACTAGACTGCAGTGACACTGATTGGCCCATTTATCCTGGGGGAAATGGGAAGCATAACTAGGCATGTGCTCTAAAACAGTGTCTCCTTGGGGCTGGCCAGATGGCCAGAAGGCTCAGTGGGTAAGAGCACTTGCTGTGCAAATATAAGGACCTGAGTTTGGATCTCAGCACCCATTAAAAGTTGAGTATGGAGCCACATGTGCCTGTAACACCAATGATGGGCAGGGAGCAAAAACAGGAGAATAGCTGGGACTTGCTGACCTCTAGCCTTGCTCAGGTTTAAGGAGAGACTCTGTCTCAAGAGAATAAGGTGAAGAGGAATAGAGAAGGATACATGATGTCCCCCACTGTCCTGTGCACACACAGGCTCATGTACCCATGCGCACATCTGAGCATACACCACACACACACACACACACACACACACACACATACCACAATCATACATGCACACACATATGCACAACAAAAATTTTAAAATATGTATGTTCTTGTCTCTCCATGAAACACAGATTCATGTCTGGGAACTTAGTTATGTTTTAAGTTCTCTGAATATATGATTTCAGTGGCTTTCTCAAATCAAGGTTATTCACCTTTTAATGCTCAATATACAAATAAGCCAGCTACAAAAGATTTTCTAAACATTAATAGTAATCCATCTGTTAAGTTAAAATTTAAAAAAAAAAATTCAGATTTCTAGAATATAGACAAATGATATGTGGCTTTTTGACTATGGGGTAATGTAGTGTGGAGATGGAGACACACAAACTCTCAATGTTAATTCTGCATTTTCTTCCTATACTTTATGGAGGCAGCAAATTTTAAATGATTTCTCACAGACAAATGATTAACAAAAGACACCTGGACTCCCTGCCCAAATTACCAAGGCCGACACAACCCAGCACTCTGAAGAGACCAAGCTCCATTACAGGATCTAACGCCACTAGCATTGAGCCCATCAGCATTCATTAGCTAGTCTCCTTTGCCTGCAGCTTCCACATAGAGGAAGTATATACTGTAAGGCACAAAAATTAAAATGTGAATGGGGCTGGAGAAAACAGCACAGTGGTTCAGAGTGTGTGCTGCTCTTCCAGAAGACCTGAATTCTATTCCCAGCACCCACATTGGGTGGCTTACTCACTAAACTGTAACTCTCCAGTTCTCAGGAATCGAACACCTTCCTCTGGTCTCCATAGGCACCCACATACATGTATACATACACACACACACACACACAACAACAACAACAACAACAACAACAAATAAATAAATAAATAAATAAATAATAAATAAATAAATAAGCAAATTAAATATATAAACAATAAATAATATGTTGAGCATATTATTCAGTCTGAGTTAGACTGAATGCCCCTCCCTATGTATTCTTTTCATCAAAAGATTGATCACAAGGTTAGGGTATACTAATACGAGATTTTTTTTTTAATTTAGAAAGTATATATCTGATGAACTTTAATACCATTCCTCCTTCACACCTGGACAACGACCTCCCATAAGACTAGCGAGAAGCCTTCTTTTTTTTTTTTTTTGGTTTTTCGAGACAGGGTTTCTCTGTGTAGCTTTGAGCCTTTCCTGGAACTCACTTGGTAGTCCAGGCTGGCCTCGAACTCACAGAGATCCGCCTGCCTCTGCCTCCCGAGTGCTGGGATTAAAGGCGTGCGCCACCACCGCCCAGCTCGAGAAGCCTTCTTAAGGAGAAGAGACATCTTTGTTTTGTGCTCAGACTTATTCTCTTCTCACCTGCTGATTTAATGAAGCCAATTGCTTCTTGGTGAGTGTGGCCATCTCTGTCCAACCCCACAGTGTAGGAGGTGAAGACGAGGCATCTCTAGAGGCCAAGATGCTAGCCAACTAGCTGAACCAGTGAGAAGCGAGCTCTGTGTTCAAATAAGAGGCCTTTCTTCAATATATAAGATGGAGAATGAGCCAGGAAGACACCAGAGATGAGCCTTTGGTCAACATACACACATATGTGAAACAATGCATATGGGAACCTACATATTCACACACACACACACACACACACACACACACACACACACTGTACACATGCAAAAACAACAACAAAATGTTCCTGGTGCCTATGCTCCTGTGTCCAAATGGCTGCTGAGCAAAAAGTATCCTTTTATATGAGTTCTCCCATGATTCTTCAAACTTCTAAAACTCTCCTCCTCTTTACCTTGTGTACTTGGCCCTTTGGTTTTATAGCTTGACTGTTACAATGAAGTGTACAATATGACTCCAGCATTAGTCTTATGGTACTTGGTTGCCCTTGACATCAGAGATACTTTGTAACACACTTAGTTACTTTTCTATTGTGGAAATAAAACATCATGCCCAAGACAACTTGTAGTAGAAAGAGTTTAATTAGGGGTTTATTGTTCTAAAGGGTTGGAAACCATCATGGTAGGAGCATGGTAGCAGGCAGGGAGGCATGGTGCTGGAGCAGTAACTGAGAGTTTACATCTTGAGACATAGCCATGAGGCAAAGAGAGATATACTAAATGGTGTAGGTGTTTGAAGCCTCATAGCCCACCTCTAGTCACAAACCTCCAACAGGGCCACACATCCTAATTCTTCCCAAAGAGTTCAACCAGCTTGGGACTAAACATTCAAATATATGAGCCTCTGGGGGCCATTCTCATTCAAATCACACACAAATGTCTAGTTGTTTTACTTTGTGTATATCTTCAATTGCTAATCCCCCTTTGTTTTGAAAATCTAGACACATTTCCAGTGGGGGTAAGAAGCCATATAATATGTACTTTCTCAAATCCATAACCAACTAAACCTCATAGGCACCAAACCTGGGTCCTTGGCCAGCAATGCACACAACACTCCAACATTTTTAGCTCTTTTCTGTCAGTAGGCTGTGGGCTAACTAGTCCATGTCCTCTGACCTAGAAGACCTTCCCTTTCTCTTCCACCTTGACTATGTCTAATCACATTTAACATTCTGACCTAAATTGCTTACCTTGTAAAAGAGTTCTGAATCACCTGAGTCAGATCCTTTGATTATTTACTAAATGTCTAGTAGATATGTTTATCCTGCTGTCCTTAGTAACTGTGGATAGACCCACTCACAGTGTAGGGCTCCTAAAAGATGCTCAATAAGGAGGTATTTAGTTAGTTTTTGTATCTAGAAACTTCAACGTCATCTACCAGTGTTCCTTCACCAACACTGCATTTGGCTGGTTAAGCATTTGGCTGGTTAAGCATTCAGGCTTTCCAGCAGCAGTTCAGCTGAGAGCCATTCGGATATGGGATATGAGGACACAGAGGCTTCTAGTCTGAGGAAACAAGATCAGCTGAGAAGTTGGCCAGGTGAGGTTAGCTGTGGCCTGTTCTGTCTCTCTGACCTTTCATCTTCACCCCAATAACTGGCCTCAGGTTTGATTTTATTTTATTTTATTTTATTTTATTTTATTTTATTTTATTTTATTTTATTTTGGGGTTTTTCGAGACAGGGTTTCTCTGTGTAGCTTTGCGCCTTTCCTGGAGCTCACTTGATAGCCCAGGCTGGCCTCAAACTCACAGAGATCCGCCTGCCTCTGCCTCCCGAGTGCTGGGATTAAAGGCGTGCGCCACCAACACCCGGCTTTAATTTTATTAATAAGAACTTTTAAGATTCATGCTACATCAGTGCTGTGGGATGTTCTGTATGGCAAATGTGTTGCTCTGATTGGTCAATAAATAAAACACTGATTGGCCAGTGGCTAGGCAGGAAGTATAGGCGGGACAAACAGAGAGGAGAAAAGAGCAGGAAGGTGGAAGGAGACACTGCCAACCACTGCCAGGACAAGCAGCATGTAAAGATGCCGGTAAGCCACGAGCCACGTGGCAAGGTATAGATTTATAGAAATGAATTAATTTAAGATATAAGGACAGTTAGCAAGAAGCCTGCCACGGCCATACAGTTTGTAAGCAATATAAGTCTCTGTGTTTACTTGGTTGGGTCTGAACGGCTGTGGGACTGGCAGGTGAGAGAGATTTGTCCTGATTGTGGACCAGGCAGGAAAACTCTAGCTACAACTACCCTCCTTTCTCTTATGCCCACTGGAACACTGACTCCTCCAAGACTCTTAATGACTGAATTTTTTGCACAACATCTATCTCCCTTCACTTTCCTTTTAAATTCCTTTCCATAAGTCTATGGGTTTTATAGCCTGTGAAAAGGTCATATTAGCAAATCAATCTATCTCCATATTCATAGTCTAGTAGAAAGCCATTAATAACCAGCCAAAGCTCTGGACCTGGGTCATGATCATGGAGCTTGGTCCTACTAGATATCTAAATCAGGTATTCCATGGGCTTCCCAAAGGATTTTCCAACAATCCCTTGAAAACCCCTGTTAATAACTGTGATTACTAATGACTCTCAAGTTTCTCTTAAATTTTACCACATAAAGCACAGGCTTTTTAACTGCTTCATTATTTAATCAGAAATGTTTTTGTTGGAGACCAACAATGCACAGTTTAGCCACTATATCAGTTAACCTTGAAATTTTGAAAGGGTGTTTTTAGAGTTTTCAAGAAAGGTCACAAATAATTTCAGAGGAGTACAGTGATTTTACTTCAAAAATAGACATTACTGCTGATTATGGGAAGATGACCAATCTTTCTTGAATGATTCAACTGTTAACGCATCATTAGAGAATTAGAAGAACTACACCCCATCAGGGTGGATTTTCCTAAAAAGATTACTACAAGGGCAGGGATAATAACACAGTGGGTAAAATCATGAAACCCACGCTTGAATCCCGTGTCCACATAGGAAGCCAGATGTGGTCACACACTTGCCTGTAGCCCGTAATATCAGGCCTGCAGGTTCTAAGACAGGATTGCTGAGGCTTGCTGGCAGCCAGGCTAGCTCCAGTTTTGGTGAGGACCCTGTCCCAAGGATTAATACAGAGAGTGTTGGAGCAGGGCACCTAACATCCCCTCTGGCTCTGCCAGTGCACTAAAAGATACACATCTATATACACGGTTGTAGTCAGCACAGATTTACAACGCACATCACAGGTGTGGAGAGGTGGAAGCGA
Organism: Peromyscus melanophrys; assembly: GCA_902168415.1. NCBI lineage: Eukaryota > Metazoa > Chordata > Mammalia > Rodentia > Cricetidae > Peromyscus > Peromyscus melanophrys. The sequence goes on from CABHPR010146878.1 coordinate 34,707, forward strand.
CACACTAGGGGCTCTTTGTGGTAACTAGCTGTGGAGAGCTAAGTCATCAGACAAGAGGCTATTTGTAGGAAGCTAATTTAAAGTAGAAACAAATAATTGTGAGAAATGAGGAAATTTTGATTTTTTTTTCTTTTTTTATAAAGAAAGGTGCTGCAGGACCCCATTAGATCAGAATGTTAATTTACTATTCTGGACCATCCAGAAGTTGGTGGAACTAAAGTATTCCCCTTCAGTATGAGCATGGTAATAAAGGCAGGAAATGGTTCAAACACCATGCTAAGCTCCCTAGAACCCAGCTCTGCAAAGATTGTGTGTGTGTGTGTGTGTGTGTGTGTGTGTGTGTGTGTGAGAGAGAGAGAGAGAGAGAGAGAGAGAGAGAGAGAGAGAGAGAGAGATTTCTCACTTTACTCACTTAGAAGTTATATTAGGATGAAGAATTACAAATTGAATACAAATTGAATAAGGATGCCAGGAAGCGAATCTCTGCCTGGGTTATTCATAGCAGATAAAGGAAATTGAAATCAGATTTAAAATTAATTTTGCTAAATAATGACTATTTTAGTTAAACATTGAAAAAATAATCCAGAAATCTAATGTAAAGTAGGATATACACCACACTTTATAATACTGTATATGATTGTCCTAAATAAGGAAAGAGTAGAATTGTGTGGATTAGGAGTTGGGAATCTCCAAAATATGTCAGATGTATAAATGACAATATTATACAATGTAGAAATATAGAGAAAGAAAATATTTAATGCAACTACTTAAATATGAATGTGATTACCTAAATCGTGTGCTAAAAGATGTGAATGTGATCAAAGAAAAAATTACATTTAATTCTTTAAAAAATATTTGTATTAATTCTTTGAGGATGTCTTACAATGTAGTTTGATCATTTGCACCAGCTAAGCCTCTCTCTAACTCCTCCAGATTCACCCTGCCCTCACTACTCTCCTCAACTTCATGTCTTCTTAATTTTTAAAAATACCCCAAAATGTGTGGCTCTTGGTAGATAACCACCCTCTATCTCCACATCCTCACATCCAGGAATATGCAGGCAGGACAAACTGAGCTGCTGGGTTATTTACATTAATTCTTTATTCCATTCAATATATCACCTACATATTCAATATAATTTTTCTAGTCTCAGGGTTATTAACAGCACTATATATCCTAACCACTGCAATTGATGACATTTTTCTAGACAGCAAAATACACTTTGCACTAAAGCCTTTAGCTTTACCTTGCTCCAGGGTTATTAAGGAGACATAACTACACACACACACACAGAGAGAGAGAGAGAGAGAGAGAGAGAGAGAGAGAGAGAGAGAGAGAGGCAGACATGCAAACACACACAAGCACACACCCACAAAATTTGTTAAAGAATGTGCTTCCATTCACATAAGTGCCTACCTTAATTATTATAATTTGAAATTCAAGGAAAAAATAAAATATTATGTATTTTATTTTCTATTGTAACTGAAAAAGGTTTCACAAAATCAATGTCTTCAAATGGCAGAAATGTATTCTGTCTGTGGTTCTGAAGGACAGAAATTCACAATCATGCTGTCAACAGCGCTGCACTAGAGACTATAGGAGAAAAGCACTTAATCGCCTCTTCCAGCTCCTGGGGCTGCCCCTTTTCTGGACTTGTAGACACATCATTTCAATCTATGCCTCCATAGTTACATCCCTGCTCCTTGGTGTGGATCACAGATCCCTCATAAGAGAACATCTGATTCAGAGTTAAGGACCCACCAGGGTAAGTGGATAGTCTTCACATCTGAATACCCTGAGTATCCAAATAAGGCAGCATTTCCTGGTACCTTGGTGCAAATCATTGGAGCCATTGTTCATCTCAGTCTGTGCTGTAATCTATAGTATCTTGCTCTCAAATAATTTTAAATCTAATGCATTTTGTAGAATATGTTGGAATGTGGGCGTTAACTAGAGGTAGATAAAACCAATCAAAACCAGCCAAGCTATGGTAGAACCAGACAGAAGGAATTTGAAGTTAAAAATACAAAGCCCAGATTACTTTTCAGACAAATTCTTCATTTATTATCAGTTTCTGAGGTTGTATAAAGTATTGTTGTTTTGTGCTAATCAAAAATAGTGGAAGTTAAAAATGCATTTTAGTAAAATCCAATTTGATGGAAATATATCTTTTAAGAGTTCTTAACATTTTGCTTAAATGCTCATACAGAATATGTTGAAAGTATAGTGTAATCTTTATTTCCAAATGTTTTACAAGTCCATGGTTTGGAGAGTAACTCTCTTTTTCCTCTCATGATATTTTCTGTGCATTAAGATAGCTGACTAACTGGTAAAATTATTAACAAGGACAGATAACATCCTTGATCTGGTTTTGCTTTGGAGCACTTCTGACTAACTCGATAACGTGTATGCTAAACCACCATGTAGCCAAAACATGGTTCCCATTCCAAGTATCTATAATTTTTATTCAGAAGCATCCTTAGAGGAGTGGATCAAGATATAGATATAGATATTTACAGGCATTATGTCACTGAATTTGTTATTATGCCAATGAGTTTAGGTGCATTCCCATTGTCCAGCAAAACACTATTCACATTGGAATGCACTGTACTAGCAGTTTATCACAGTATTAGGACTCTCCTAGGCATCTTAGTCCCTCAGTTGGCAGCAATTATACATACCAATAGAGAGAAACTATAGCTATTAAAACACATTACATCTTTTGTATGGAGTTACTGCTCTTAACTCAGATACCTCATTTTGGTTCCTTTGTATTCAAGCTCTTAGGTGCATGCACATTTTGTTTTCAGAATCACTTGTGTCCAGGTTATTTACTTATTGATTTATTTATCTATTATTCTAAATCCCTGTCCCATGCAGGGGTGTGGTAATTAATACCCTATGAGACATGAAGCATTTTCCTATTAATAGAAGCATGTAGGGGATTTTGAAGAGGGTTCTTGGACTTTATTTTCATGAGAAATGTTTGCAGTTTGATACTGGGTTTCAGTCCTTCCAGAACTTTCTAATTCACAGTTATCTAGAACTTGAGGTCCAGTGACAAAATAATGACCCCAATGTGATTCCTGGCAAAGTATTACTTTTTCTAGTTAAAAATGGGTTCCCTTCATTGGCTACAACTATACATGATGTGTCTAGTGCCAATGGTAAACTCATAAATTTAATGATAAACTCAACAAACTAAATGGTAAACTAAATGATAAACCTGTAAAACCTCTACAGAATTTATAAAGTCAGCACCGAGCTAAATTGACAGGATTGGGACCTTGCCTCCAAAAAGGCTGAAAGAGCACATTCCTAGCAAACCATCATTGTTTTGAAATGGTTATACCAATTCATCAGAGATGTCATTAATGATTTCAAGAATGTGAAATTATTAAGCCTTTGCTAAAATTGTATGATTGTCCTCAAAAATAATGTACCTGAACTATTTAATCTTTATATAGCTTAATTGAAGCTGGTGAGGTGTCTCTCAACACTTGCTTTCCCATTTTAAAAAGCATCCTGAGGAGCTAGAAAGATGACTTGGTGGTTGACACCACTTTCTGCTCTTTAAGACCATCTGGGGTCAGTTCCCAGCACTGACATGGCAGGTTATAACTGGCCTGAACTCTAGTTCCAGGGGAATCTGAAGCCCTCTTCTGAACTCTGGCCACCTGCAAACACACAAAACACACACACACACACACACACACACACACACACACACACACACACAGAGAGAGAGAGAGAGAGACAGACAGACAGACAGACAGACAGACAGACAGAGAGACAGAGAGACAGAGACAGAGAGAGACAGAGAGAGAGACAGAGAGAGACAGAGAGAGAGACTCACACACTCTCTCTCTCTCATATTCTCTCATACTCTCTTCCATGGCTGGCATTTAAGGATAAACCTGAATTTATGGTAATGAAACCTGCTGGGTTTCCCTGACTCTACCTCTCTTTGCACCTGCTAGTAGGTTCTTGATAGGTGCGTTAATGTTCCCATTGGGGCTCTGTCTCTCCACTCAATCTCTCTGCTCTCCGTTACCCTCCATCTGATGGTCTTCTCTGACTGAACTCTAGACAGCCCTTCAGCCAGGTATAAGCCTGTCACCATTTCCCAGGAAACAGAGGAAACCGGGGGATTATGAGCTGTGTCTCTAATCCTGGTATGCTACCCAGCCAAGTTCTTCATATCTGTGACACTGTACCCCAGCCTGCTGTGGAAAGCCAGTTTGCAACATCCTAAATAGAAAAGCAGGGCAGAAACTTGGCTTGTTGTGGGTACCATTGCCTTTTCTCAACCTATTCTTCCATCTTATGGATGATACGGACAGATAGAACTATTGGAATGCACTCCTCTTTCCTTTGGCTTCCTCTCTTCCATTCTTGTTTCTTGGCCTCCTTTTCTCCTGTCACTCATTCCACAAGAATCATAAAAAGACACTTTCCCTAGATTTTATGCTCTTCTGAATGCAACCCTGATAATTAACCCCTGAGGAAAGATGGAGGCAAAGTTTCTCCTTGGCAGAAAACACTGAGCACTGAGTGCCCTGCCTAGTTAGTGCTTAATAAAGCAAAAGATACTGACTGAGAAGTACCAAGTTGTTTCTAACAGAAACTTACTGGATCTGAACATCTAAGCTAAAGACAATCAGAATTTTCCCTCTGTTTCTTGCCATTAGGTGGGAAGGGGAAGTTTGCATTAGAAAATAATTAATGATGAAAAAGTATAATACATTGGATTAATATACATAATTACACCCAATATTGAAGTATATATATATATGTATATACATACATATGTAAAAATAATTGTCCTACCACCAATTAACTATATGATAGTAAAGATCCCGCTTATCTAACTCTCTCTAAAATGTGGGTTTAAAAGTCTGCACCAGGCTGGGAATGTAGCTGACTGGCATATACTTGCCAAGAATGTGTGAAGTTCTAACTTCAGTTTCCAGCACACACTCACTGACAAAAGTATGTACTTCAAAGGACTGCTTTTAAAAGCCTAAACACATTCTATGAGATTATAATGAAAGAATACAGCCTCAAAATTATTGAAAACTTAGATATTCTGATGACATTTTTCTGACACTGGGTGGCTTGTTTCACAAATTAGCCCCTGCTGATTCATCATAGAATAAAAATTCCAAAGGCAGCTAAGAGCTAAGGAAAATTGTTTCCTACAAATTAGTGGGGGGGGGGGATTTATTTTAAGGGCTGGGTAGATGGCTCACGAGTTAAGAACACTTGCTGCTCTTACAGAAGACCTGAGTTCAGTTCATAGCACCCAAGCCAGGCAGTTCACAACCCCCTGTAACTCCAGTTCCTAGGTATCTAATAACTTCTTCTGGTCTCTGCAGGAACCAGCGTATAAACACATACACACACAAACACACACACACACAAACACACACACACACACAAATAGAAATTTTTTTTAATTGACTACTCATTCCCTTCTAAGGAAATCAAACACAGTATGGGGTTTCATATTTTTAGTTTTTAAAAAATATAAGAAAGAGGCTGAAGAAATAGCTTAGCTGATAAAGAGCACACAGCATAGACATAAGGACCTGACTTTTATTCCTCAGAGCCCTCATAAAAAAAGAATCAAGGTTTTTATAAAGAAAAGCAAACATAGTACTTATGTCACAGCACTGGCAGACAGATCAGATCCCTGGAGCTCAACATTCAGCCAGTCTCATCTACTTGGGAAGTTCCAGGCCAGGAAGAGACCTTGTCTCAGAAAAACAAAACATGGAAAGTTGGACTGCACCTGAAGAATAACACTGGTGGTTGATTTCTGGCCTCTGTATGCTTTTACACACTTACCTACAAAGGAGAACATGTACATACATATATACACACTCAGACAAAACACATCCAAGGTGACAATTCTAGAAGGACAAGGTCAGGTGCTCCTGTTCTTCCTGGAGAAGACAGCAGAGCTGTGACAGATTTGGAAAATCTCTTTCTTTTGTGTTTTGTGTTTGTTACCAACAGCAGCACAATGTTTTGTGTACTGAATTCCAATCTATTCTGGTGCTTGTGGCTCAGTCGTGTTTGCTTGCAGCTGAGCATATGGTTGATGTTTCAAATAATTGACAGTTGAAGGTGCTTTTCAAATAAAACTGATCTAGTGGTACAGGGTGTTCCCTGAATTCACGGAGTTTGCCTGAGCATGTGAGGTAGGTTAACATTTAAATAAACTGCTGAGGGAGGGGAGTGACTTAAATGTCACTAAAGTGGGTAGGACATATTTATTAGAAGGTCTGGACATCTAGCTTTGAGGTTGAGTAGAGATGTGCCCATTCTATTCTCTGACCTGGAAAATTAGGTAAACAGAAAGAATGTGAAGTGAGCTGAGATTATACCGATTACATTGTCTGTAATAATGGAGAATGCTGGTCAGTCTAGGGATATAAAGCAAAGAAGGAGTGCTGGTTTAAATAGAGGGGTTTACATGAAAGTCTGCAGAGGACACTTATTACCAGAGCCTTTGGGGTCAGAGGCTGGATCTAAGTTCAGCCACCCTCCCTCTATAGGCCAATTAAAGAGACAAGTAATAGCAAAAATCAGGGGAAACAAGGAGGTTTATTCAATGTGGTCATAAAGAGAAAAGAGGGAGGAAAAGTCCAGTGACCTACTGACCCTGATGTGTCTCCCATAGCTGGACATGAAGCTTAGATTTAGAAGCAAAAGACATGTATAACTAAACAATCCTGGTCACGATGTGGTGCTGCCCATCACTGACCCATGCTTCACTCAGTTCCAGTGTCTCATGCAATGTAGTTGGCAAGTTACCAGAACTGAGTGAAATCTCTTCCTAGGAGACAAGCTCCTTCTTCAGCTGGTACCAGGCTTCAGTCTTTTCTTTTGCTTGGTGAGAGATTCTTGGGAAATCAACTTCTTGAGATCCATTGTTTTAATAGTCTGCTGGCCAAGAGAAAAGCACAAGTGTCTCTCTAGAATATTTTCAGTCCTGTTGGGTCGGTATAGGGGTAGCCCATCAGAGATGACCACTCAGATACAATTTATAGTCAATTGAAAATCTTTATTCCAGCCAGCTGAGACCACACTCAGGTATTTAAGGACCTAAGTGTGGCCATGAGTGTCCAGAATATGGGGGTTTTGAAGGCAGAAAGCATGTCCTGGCATCTCAGCAGCTTTATGAGGTGGAGCTTCACAGAAACAAGCAGTTTAACAGAAGCTAAGTTAAGCAGTTAGCTATAGGGAATTCTGCACAAACAGACGAAGTGAGATAAGTTAGCTAGGAAAATTTGACCTTGGGTTTCTACAATAGAGTTGGATAATTTTCCATTCTCCATCAAGGAAATCCAATTCTAGTAAACCTGAAACGGCCTCAGCAATAGTACAAGATGGAGGAATATTTGCATTGTCTTGTCCTATCACATTGGTTACAAACTTAGGATCCCTGTGCCCACTCTCCTTCCCCAATAAGTATCAGATAACAAAAGCTGTCTAGACTAGGTAGTCTTGGGGTGGGAGAACCTTCTCTTGGTAAACTGAAACTACCCAGAGAACCAATCTGAAATAAGGACAGTAAGGGAATACCAGGTGAAAAGATAGCCAGGGCCTGAGATCTCCTCTCCATTAAGCACCAATCCCTGCACTACACCTTTGCATGAGGACCATACAAGTAAATAATAACAGGCAGCCAAAACACAACTGCCATGTGAGCAAAGTATCTGAAGTAGTGTCCCAGGGAGTTAGTACAGGAAGATGTTTCAATAACAGAAATACAAACACGGTCTCAGAAGTAAAGGACAGAGGTCTCCAGATCAAAAATGTCCACTGAGTTGAGGGGATGGCTCAGTGTGTAAAAAGAAAAACTGAATTCATATTCCCAGTATTCGTGTAAAAATCTGGGTGTGTTTAGAATTCTAGCACTGGGGGCAGAGACAGGGTAGATCCTGGGAACTCATTGTCCAGCTGATTTAGAGGAACCATCCAGCTCTAAGCTCATTGAGAGAAACGCTGTCTCAAAATGTTAGTTAGGGAAACTGAAGACATCCCAACATCACCGTGTGTCCTCCACAGGTGATTTACACAGATGCGTGTGTGTGCGCGCGCGCGCGCGCGCACACACACACACACACACACACACACACACACACACACTCACTCACTCACTCTCACACACAAGGCACATCGACTGTCCACAAACTAATATAGATCAAGATCCATATGAAGGTGTTTTCATTTTAGAGCACCCTGAAACCAAGGCTGTTGGGGTGAAGCAGTATTCAACACACACACATCCTACCTCAGAAACCACCTGTCGGTCTTACAATGCTTGTAGCTGGGTCAGGAAAGAGATGCCAATAGCTGTTTCTAGTTCTAGTGGCTTCTCTAGAGTACCTTCAAAAGGGTGTCTGTCAAACTCTGCTCTGAACTTCTCTTGTTCTATCTACAGATTCTGTTACCTCTCCTTTGTTGCTTTCTGTTGCCAATGGCAGTGCAGTCAGACCATCAGAAATGTTCCTAGATTTCTAGCTTCAGATAGAAGCCACCGGAGCTCCACTTCTAGTCTCTTAGGAGTGACCTTTGCTCTTATTTGTAAATGTAGGTAGACAAGTGGTAGATAACTGACCCTCTCTTTCCATTCTGATCAGTCCTCTCTATACTGGTCAATGCACTGGTATGAAACTGGCGTCTTTAGCTTCTACCACTGAGTTATGAAATTGTCATGTCACAGATGCTGTGTTAAGTAATTTACATACATCTAAATAGCCCGAGCAAGCATCCAATTGTAAAGTTATAGCACTCCTCATTTTAACTCAGATGTGATCTGAAAGCTGTGTTTTTTAACCATCTTCACACCAAGATCATGTGCGAGCTGCAAGCCAGAACTCACACATGTGCAGAGGAATCTAGATGCTGGTACCAAGAGGATGCATTCTTCACCCAACATGCCTTTGATTCCCATGGTGTTTACACAGGAATGAATGGAAAACCCCCAAGCCACTGTGAGAAAATAGAGAAGAGATTGCAACATGAAAGATTTCACAGCTCAGTCCTTTCTCCAGGCTTTTAGGGGGATGACAGATACTATTTTCTGCCTGAAACAGAACAGCTTGAATCATGATTTTCAGGCTGGATGTCAGTTAGTTTTAGTCTGAAGTATGGTGTCGATGAAGGTCATATTGAAGGGGGTTTCCTAATTCAGTATAAATAGGCATTAAAATGACATGCATGTTTTCCAACCAATATCAACCAATACTTAAAAACCATCAGGAAGGAGAAAATTTATATTATTTGTTTCCAATGCAATTTTAATTCATCTTCCTCTAGTCATAGCTTCTGCTTTCATTAGGTTCTATAATGCATCCTTGGTTCTGGGGATGACTATTGTTTTTTTTCGTCCTTTTGACAGAATAATTTTCCCCTCATCAAAATAATTCAGTATATAGTGACAGTGGGTGCCGGATCTTGATGGCTGTGATCATAAATGCCTGTGATGCACGTAAGCCCATTGTGGTTATTTTTATTCCAAAGAAAGCTATGATTGTGTTATTAAAATGTCCACAAAGCAAAATCAAACTTCTTTCCCTGTAGTCCTTGCTTCTCTGCACTTATTTATATACCTCTTAGAATTTAGCCTTTACTTCTTTGGTTGTTTGTGGTGGGTTTTTTTTTTTTGCCTTTACTTTTTAAAAACAACTGTTAACATATATTCAATATACAAAATAATGGGTTTCATTATGGCATTTTCCTAGAAACATGGGATGTACTTTGATCATATTCACCCACTAGTGTCCTATCCTGGTTATAGTCTTTCATGTCATATATATGATCTCCCATGTCATTCATTGATAGATAGATAGATAGATAGATAGATAGATAGATAGATAGATAGATAGGTAGATAGATAGAGATTTAGAAATATCTATTCTAGTTTTCACATTTCCACATATGAAAGAAAAGATGACATTTGTCTTTCTGAGTCTGGCTTATTTCACTTAATTTGATGATCTCCAGTTCCTGGAAATGACATAATTTTGTTGTTGCTTGCAGCTAATAAAACTCTGTGTATACACTTATACACTGTGTGTATAAGTAACATTTTCTTTATCCAGCTATACCAGTCCTGCAGTTTACCTGAAGGAACCTATGTCAGCACAGACCGAGAGCTTATTCACTGTAGACAAGCCATGGCATCAGCTTAGGTGCCTACCAACAAATGGACAGCTTGATTTTTGATGCTATCTCTGAAACACCTTCATTGTCTGCTTCACCTGGCTCAGCACCGTACATTTTCCCAAGCTCTCAGGTGTGCCTAGACATTCCTAACCTTCACCTTCTTTGGGACACCCATGGCCCAGATGGCTCACGTGGTCTCTTCCATTCCACCTGCCCTCTGGTGATATAACCATCTTCTTTTCCTTGTTACCATTGGATACCAAATTTTTCTTATTCCAGAATGTCACCATCCTTTTCCTGCCTATAATCCCTCCTATCTTTCTAGTGTAAGAACAATTAGCTGAACAGTTTGACTCACAGGTTTCTTTATGATAACAATAGAAAAGATAGTGATGCTGAGGAATATTCTTTTGCAAGAAAAGGCTCTCTATAAAAAGTTAGGGCTATTGACTTAACACTGATACATTCTGGAACCAACACTCTGACATTAGTCTGGCAACTCCTGGGGAATCCTCTACCCAAACCACTTGCTAAAGTCCCAGAATGATTTTTTCTAGATTATAATTATTGAGTGATAATAAAGCTTATTTCATATGCACATATATTAAAAACAGTGCAGTTTCCTATAACAATGACATCCAGGACAGTCACAAGCTAAATCCTTTGTGTGCATTGTTCTCCCACATATAGGGCTGCTGACCCCAAGTCTCCTTTGGCAGCCATCTCCAGGTCCCAGGGGAAATCCCCTCATTCTTTTCCCATGCTGTTCTCTTTAAACAATTTCATCACTTTTACTCAGAGCACTTTGGAGAATTTTATACCTGTAATAATCTCATCCCTTTTAAATTATTATTTCTGAACCTTGAGCTTTCTTAGAACCCACCCCCACAGCAGCTTTACCTTTCTGGGATATCTTTTCTCAGAATTTTCTATCAAGCCTTACAAAGTAACTGTTAGGTATAGAAATTGGATCAGGTCTGTCACCTTCTGGTTTCCTGTTCTTTGCAAGGTGCAAGGGTGGTCTTGATACCACTTCATCTAAAAGTAACCTTCACTGTCACACACAGATAAGCAAGGGTTAGTCTCCTGCTTAGAACTTGGAAACAGCAGGTTTTAGATTTAAGGCTAGATTACTTATTTCTCTATGTGAAAATAGTTTCAAGGGAAAAAATAGTCATAAGCAGTTCACAACTTTTCAGATCATTCAAAGTCCTTAAATACTGGGAAATTCTTTAATTATGATTGCTACACTTCTATAAGGGGTGAGAATTCAAAGGCTTTTCTTCTGACCCTCTCTTGTTAATTGTTTTCTCTTTCCTTCCTTTCCCCATCTCCCCTCCCACCCAAATCCACCCCTTTTCTGACACTCAGAACAAAAACAGGTATCTAAAGATAAAAAGAAAACAAATCAAAATAGGACAAAACAAAAAAAGAACCAAAGAAAAAAGTGCAAAAAATACATACAGATGCAGAGACACACACATTTGCACACACAAGATTCCCATAAAAATACAAAAACAGAAGCTATTACATATATATACATACATACATACATACATATATACATATATACATAAAGGGTCTGTAAGATAAACAAAAATTAAAAATTAAAAGTAAATAAAATCATTAAAAATAAATATATACCCCAACTAAATATTATGAGACAATGAACCTTCAAAAATGCTATTGAGTTCATTTTGTGTTGACCATCTGCTGCTGGGCATGGGACCTGTTCTTAAGAGTGGCTTGTCAATGGCATCAGAAAATTTGAAGATAAATGAATGGTACTAGAAAAACTCATGTGAGTGAGGTAACCCAGACGCAGAAAGACAGACATGGTATGTATTCACTCAAAGTGGATCTTAACTATAAAGTAAAGGATAACCATGCTTCAATCCACAGACCCAGAGAGGCTAGGTAACAAAGAGACCCAAGCGAGGAAGCATGGACCTCCCTGGGAAGAAGAAATAGAAGAGATCTCCTGGGTGGACTGGGGGTGTGTGGGGATGAGAACTTGAGGGATTGGGTTAGGGAGTGGGTGGAGGGGGAGAGTTCTGAAAAAGATGACTGGAAAGGGGAGGAATTTGGGGTCAGGTAGAAACCTGATGCAAGGGAAACTCCCAGGAATCTACAAGGATGACCCCAACTCAGACTCCTAACAATAGTGAATCAGTAGCCTGAACTAGCCATCTCCTATGATCAGATTGGTGACTACCCAATTATCATAAGAGAGCCTTCATCCAGTGACTGATGGAAACAGATGCAGAGATCCACAGGCAAACATTAGGCAGAGCACAGGGAATCCTGCCAAAGAGAGGGAGGAAGGATTGTAGGTGCCAGAGGGGTCAAGGATATCACAAGAAAACCAATAGAAACAACTAATCTGACTCACAGGAACTCAACAGAGTCTGAACCAACAACCAGGGAACCTCCATGGGACCAGCCTATACCCTCTACATATATATGACAGTTGTGTAGCTCGGTCTATTTATTGGACTCCTAACAATGGGAGCAGGGGTTATCCCTAATGCTTCAGATGGCCCTTCTTCATACTGGATTGCCTTACCCAGCCTTAACACAAAGGGAGGTGCTTAGTCTTACTGCAACTTGATATGCCATTCTTTGTTAATACCCATGTGAGGCCTACACCTTTCTGAATGGAAGCAGAGGAGGAGTGGACTGATGGGGTAGATGGGAAGAAAGGAGGGAGGAGAAAATGCAGTTGAAATGTATAAAATAAATAAATACATAAATAGATAAAACTTTAATGAAATATGAAAAATATAAAGCATGTCACCATTGACTTTATTAACAATGATTTAGGAAAACTAAAATAATTCTGATGACAGTGTCCATATAAGACATGTACTCAGGTACAAAGTCTTCACACTGGAAAATACTAAAACAAATGACATGCATTTGCTCCTTTACTTCATTCAAAAATCTTAAGTTTAATGTGGCTAAATTACAAGTTACTTGGTAGGGAGAACTCTGTTCTCATTAAGTCAAGTGTTTTTTCATATATATATGATTTTAAAAAAGAGAGTGGTTTGTATCTCAAGTGAGACTCCATTGGAGAAGTCTACTTTTCCATGAGCAAGTAGTTATCAACTGGAGATAGCTTCTGGATTATGGACGGGGTTTTACATACCCTTCTCTCAGCACTGGGACCTATGCAGGCCCTGTACTTGCTGCCACAGTCTCTGTGAGATCATTTGTGTATCAGTTATGTATTTAGAAGCCTATTTCCTCAGTGTCCTCCATCCCTCTGGCTCTTAAGTCTTTTAGACTCCTCTTCAACAAGGTTCTCTGAACCCTAAAGAGAGGAATTTGACAGAAACATCACATTTAAGGCTGAATGTTGCAAGTCTCTCACTCTCTGCACGTTGTCTGACTGTGGGTCTCTGTATTTGTTTCCATCTACTGCAGGAGGAAGCTTCTCTGATGATGATTGAATCAGGCACTGATCTAGGAGCTACTAGTGTAATAGTGGCACAACGCTTGTGGGAGTAACCAACCAATATCTGATTGGTTTCAAGGCCCACTTTGTGAAATGAAACCCATACACAACACTGCTTGGGTGGCCCAGAACCTGAGACTATATAGGTCAGGGATTTGGGGAAACCCAATTCTACTGTTCTGATAAAGGAACATTCTGCTATACTCCCAAATGATTTTGAAAGTCTTCCCTCTCATCAGATTTTTGCATAAATTGACATTTCAAGTAGTCCCAAACTATCAGTTATCTTAAAGTCAATTTGCAGCACCTTCATGTCCTATGTCAGTAGTGTGTCATCGAGTGCTCCCAGATCTCTGAGCCCTCATGAGAGTTGTTATACTTCTAGCAAAGTATTGTTCAAGAAAGAAATGTGATTTGTCAATGTAAAGTCAATAATATATAAGAAGGAATATTATGGCATTCTTCCCAAAAGCATGTATTTTATAGTAGTTGATGATATAAGCCTGAGGAACAGAAAACTAATGGATTTATTTATTTTAAATGTCTGTAATCCAAGGAAACAAGATTTAAAAAAATAAGATATAGGCTCACAAGAGCTCTGGAGTCATAGCACACAGTTGATTGTCTATGCAGAAAGTCTGTTAGGACTCAGGCTCAATGCAGTGATTTACAGCCCATGTATATGGGCAATTATATTAACTAAATTTGTGAATGATATCTTATGGCCTTACAGTTGATTTTCCAAGAAATGTTTTGTGATTTTAATATTTTACATATTACATTTCTACTTTTTACACTCATCATGGATATCTGCTGCATTTAAGAAGCATCATATTTATGTGTGCATGTGTATTTATATATTTATTTATTTCAATGGCTTGACATGACCAAAAAGATTATTTTATCTTATTGTTCGTATTTTGCTCTGAATAACTGAATTATTAGCAAAAAAAATAATAATTACCTTGTGTAGTCTGAAGGAAACTCCTAGAGAAGCTCTCTACCTATCATATTTGGACCAAACATGTATGTGTGTATATCCTCTTATATGGCTCTTTTGACAGTGAAATTTGCATAATGTGTAAAGTACAATGCTTAATTTAAAAGTTAACCACAGGCCTGGCATGGTGGCACACATCTTTAGCCCTAGCACTCAGGGTGCTGGAATTTGCTGGAAGCAGCTCTTATAACATGTGATGCCTACATTCATAGAATTGGAATTTAGACTCCACCTTAGCAGTTCTCTACTTCACTTAGAAACTCATTCTTCTCAACAAAGGAGACAGTAAAAGTTGGAACGTCTCTGTTTTTCGTTTTTCATCCTACAGTGTAATGCCATAGTTCAGAAGGATTAGTGTGGGCTTTCTTGTTCCTGAAAGAGACTCTCTTTTGACAAGTTAATTCATTTTGGTATTTGACAATTTCAAAGAGAGGTTTGTGGGGCAGAGTAATCAAAATACTTTAAATTCTCTAATACTTACTTGGTGTGCATACAAATTTGTATTTTAGACCTTTTCAACTACAATCAATTCTTAATCATAGTTACCACTTTTGCACTTACGTGGTGCTCACTGTGTAGTAAGCATTGCTCTGGGCATGTTAACGTATTGAGTCCACACAAAATCTTCATGAAGTAGGCACTGTTTGCACGACACTAGGAGGTAGCTGTCATTATCACTAAAGGAAGTAAAGTCACTGAGAAATTAAGCGCTTGGAGCTGAGGAAACAATGACATGAGTTCAGACCCCCAGAACCTATTTAGAGTGGAGAAGGTATTGTAGCTAACAGTAACCCCAGCACTTGCAACAAAAAGACAGGGAACTAGCCAGAGTTTGTGAGCCCTAGGCTCATCAAGAGACCTGCCCTCAATAAATAATGTGGAGAGTCAAGAAAGACACTTGATTCTAACTTCAGGCTTCTGCAGGAGCAAACACCCATGTGTACATTCACCCCTCCTACTTGTTCCCACAGATATGTAAGTGTGTGTATACATACATATTTTAAAATGTTAGGGTTTTTTTTTTCCTTTTCGAAGAAATTAAGCACTTTGCCTAGGGTCCTGCAGCTCAAAGGAATCTGAGTTGACATTTGAACTTAAGAAGTCTGATTCCTCTATTCCTAAGCCCTGAGTCTGATGCCTCTTTACTTTTCATTTGTGTGCCACATGCCACCTGTTAGTGCTAGCTGAGAGTAAGGTGCACAGCTGTGTGGATTTCATTAGGTACCACCATGTCCTCTGTCACAAAGAGGCTGAGACTATAGACATACATAGTGTTATTTTCTCATCATTCCAGGAGATACTTAGAGCCAGTCTGTGCTATGGGGAAATGCACACACACACACACACACACACACACACACACACACACACACACACGTGCACACCTCATCTTCTCTTTTGATCAAGTGGAGATGATACCATTATCTAACAAGGAAGGAAACTGAAATTCCTCCTGCTGCTCATGCTTTTCAGCTATTTATATAATCTTCTGTTTTGGCCATGAGTCTAAGCAACTGTTTATGCCTTGCTGAAAAATCACTGTTACTCTCACTCAACGAGAGAGAGAGAGAGAGAGAGAGAGAGAGAGAGAGAGAGAGAGAGAG